>PVKM010020027.1:0-23693 GCA_004027735.1 Carollia perspicillata | reverse complement strand
CTTCTTTTAAGATTCTCTCTTTATCTTTAACCTTCAGCATTTTAATTATGATGTGTTTTGGAGTGGGCCTCTTTGCATCCATCTTGTTTGGGACTCTCTATGCTTCCTGGACTTGCATGTCTACTTCCTTCACCAAAGGAAAGTTTGGGGAAGTTTTCTTTCATTATTTTTTCAAATAGACTTCCAATATCTTGATCTTTCTTTTCTTCTTCTGGCACCCCTGTGACACAAATGTTGGAACTCTTGAAGTTGTCCCATAGGCTGCTTATACTATCCTTTTTTTAATTCTTTTTTCTTCTTGTTGTTCTGATTCTCTGCCTTATCCACTCTACTGTTGTTTCCCTGTAAATTGTTCTTTATTTCAATTAGTGTATCCTTTGTTTCTGACTGGATCTTTTTTATGCTGTCGAGGTCCTTACTAAGGTCCTTGAGCATCTTTATAACCAGTGTTTTGAACTCTGCATCTGATAGATTGCTTATCTCCATTTCATGTAGCTCTTTTTCTGGAGTTTTGATCTGTTCTTTCATTTGGGCCATGTTTCTTTGTCTCTGCATTTTGGCAGCCTCCCTGTGTTTGATTCTATGTATCATGTAGAGCTGCTTTGACTCTGTATCTTGGTAGTGTGGCCTAACATAGCAGGTGTCCTGCAGCATCCAGTGGCACAGTCTCCCCTGTCCCTCAAGTTGGGTACTCAAGGTGCACCCTTCATGTTGGCTGAGTACACCAACTTTTTGTAGTTGAGCCTTGGTTGCTGTTGGCAGATCAATGAGAGGGATTTACCCAGGCAAGTCAGCTGCAACGACTGGCTGTGAGGAAGAAAGGCAATAAATTGTGTACGTGTGTGCACATGTGTGTGGAAAGGGGTGCTGGTGGTGGGGTTAGTCATTTGAAAGCAGGTAGCCAAGGAAGGCTCCTGAGAAAAAGACTTCCAAGATCGCTGAGGTTGCCAAGGGAGTGAGTCGTGTGGACACTTGGGAGGAGGGCATCCCAGGTGGAAGGGACAGCCAGTACAGAGGCCCTATGGCAGGAACAGAAAAACAGAGAGACTAGAGTAGCTACAGCAGAGTGAGATGGAGAATGGTAGGTCAGGGAGGTGTGCAGAGTGCTGGGGCATGATGACAAATGACGTAGGGCCTTGTCACCATTTGTAAAGAGTGCTGTAAGCTGGGTTTCATTCTGAGGGTTTGAGAGCACCAGGATTTCCTGATGGTTTAGATGTGCAATGTAAGAAAGAGAAGCATCAAAGACGATTCCAAGGTTTCAGGCCTGAATAAAGTCGGAAGCACAAATCGATGTTGTAGGAAACGAAAAAGAGTATTGCCTGAACGTAAATTCTATCTCAGTTATTTTTTAAAGTGGTACTTTAGGGAAGCCTCTTGGTAGTATGTGATGCTGTGAGGTCTGCTATTATCATATTTCTGATATGGTATCAGGGCTCTCCAGGTGGCAGTAACATGACATCTAGTCACTCCTCCAACTGTTTAGTGAGTGCTTATTTATGGTACACGCTCTTCTAGCATGGGGAGAAAAGCCATTTCTAAAATGTCACTTTGCCTGTGGAGCTTACGTTCAATAGGGAAGGAGCCAGCAATAACTAAACAAATACACACTATGCCAAATGTTGATAGGTACTGGAATGAAATACAAAACAGAGAAAGGGCTCAAGGGCAGGAGGAGGTAGATTCATTTTTGGTAGGGGGATGTCTATACCCTGCTTTCCAAAGCTGTATGTCTTTGAGGCGTCCAGACTAGAAAGATGTAAGAGTGGACACTTCTGAATCACCTACACTGGTGGTTAAAGACCTATTCCCCGTGCTGCCTCCTTTTCTAGGAGAGTATATCCATTTCCTGTGGCCACTGTAACAGACACTGCAAACTGGGAGTCCAAAGTCAGTATCACCGGGCCCAAACCAAGGTGTTGGTGGGCTGTCTCCCTAGAGGTTATGGAGGAGGACCTGTTCTTTGCTTCCCCCAGCTTCTGCTGGTGGCCAGGCTCCCTGGCTCACGGCCGCATCACTCTGTCCCTGGCACCAGGGTCGCATTGCTTCCTCTTCTCTAACAAACCTCCCTCTTCCTCCTCCTCATAAGGATACATGTGGTCACATTTAGGGCCCACCTGGATTATCTAGGATACTCTTCCTGAGTCACATCTACGAAGATGCTTTCCTTTTAAAGTGACATTTACAGCTTCCGGGGATTAGGGTCATCACATGTGGAGACTAACATGGAGCCTAATGCAGACACTTTACCACACATGATGGAAACAGAACCACCTTTCCAATTACAGTTCATCATGACATTTGTGAAAGAGGTCGTCTCGCCTTGTATAATCTTTATGAAATCTACTTTCATCTGGAGCCACCCTTTGGAGAAGCTTGACTCAATACGTGAAAAACTTAAACCTGTTGCTCATATTTGTATCATGGAAACAAAACAACAGGCTGCTGCTGTCATTAGGGTTAATCATTCATCCACCCCTTTGTTCATCTAGTAAATATTTACTGCGACCATATAGAATTGTGGGTAAGAGCCCTGGCTGAGGGGGTCAGGCACGTCTGGGTTCAAATCCTGGCTCTACCACTTATTAGTTGTGTGATCTTGGGAAAGCTACCTAACATTTCTGAATCTTATTTCCTTGTGTGTTTCCTAAATAGGATGAAATGAGAAACAGGGTAGATAAAGCCCTTTGCCTGCTACATAAGAAAGTGCTCAATAAATGTTAGTGATTAGCACCCAGTCCTTCTGGGACTACAACATGAGAGAACATGATGGCCCACCCCCACGGTCACCGAATGTCTTCCCCCAGCTAGATGTAAGTTCTGGGAGAGCAGGGACTTGATGTTGTCTTTACTGTTTTGTCACCAGCATCCAGTACCTGGCACATGTTGGGCACTTGGTTAATATTTTTGAATGAATAAATGTGTATATGTACGTCGTGGAGTTTACTTGCTTCATCTCTGGAAATGCATACCTAACATCACCACCACTCTCTGGGGCCTCCCAAGCTTCAAAGGAAGGAAGAAGTCATTGTTTATTAAGTATTTCCCTTTTATAAATGTGGATAAGGAGAAAGAGAAGAGATAAAAATGGAGGTCCTACATAATGCTTTATGGCTAGTGTAGTCCAAGGATTAGGTAGACCAGCTCAGAACCCATTCTGGCTTCCGAGTTGCCACTCCATAAAAAATACCAGCAACCACCAAAAAACTCACTTCCATATACTTGTGGGTTTGATCTCTATACCTCATCTGCAAATATTCCCACCATCCACAGAAAGATGACCAAATTACAGACTTCTCAAGAACAAGAAACCCTAGGTTATACTTCTCTTTGCCAGCCTGACCCAGGTCTTCATTCCTTTGACTGTACTTTTTGTACATTTTCAAACTGCAAAGCATCTAAGACACGTAATAGATGCCCATTTACTCATTCATTCAACAAGCCTGTTTTACGCACAGACTTTGGGGCCCACATTGTACTGGGTGCTAGGGATTTAGATGCCCTGCAGGAGGTCCCAGATTGGCTGGAGAGACAGATAAATTAATAAGCGATTGCATTCCAACCATTACCGGCATGGGTCAGTTGGCTGAGTGTCATCCCACATGTTGTCCCACGAGGCGAAAGAGCACCATTTCAGTTCCCAGTCAGGCCACATGCCTGGGTTGCGGGCCTATTCTCCAGTCATGGAGCATGTGAGAGGCAACCAATTGATGTTTCTCTCACACATGGATGTTTCTCTCTCTTTTTCTCACTGCCTTCCTCTCTCTCTAAAAATAAATAAATAAAAATCTTTAAAAAAATAAGTGATTGCAATCCAGTGGGTAGGTGTCAGAAGGTACAGCGGTAGGACAATAGAGGAAATTCTATTTGGGTAGAAATCAGCAAAGTTTTCTTGGAAGCCACTTGAACTCCACCATGAAGAATGAGTGACAGTTTGACAAACAGATGAGGAGACATTTTAGGCTGAAGGACCACAAAATGCAAAGTGAGTATCCAAATCAGTGAGTTCCTGGTAGTGTTTTGGCCCACGTCTTGCTGTCTTCTGCATGCCCAAGACCTTGCCTGACCTTCCCTTACCCTGGCTCTGTAAATTATGATCTGACACAGTGAAATATGTTCTCCAGGCTACAGGGTCCTCAGGTCAAGGTAATGGGTCACTACCCAGCCAGTGCCTCCAAGGAGTGAACCAGGGCCTGAGAAGCAAGTACGTGGGCCCCACACCTTAGATGAACAAGAAAGCATGGAGTAAGGCATGTGATGTTTACGTTCACAAACTGCAAAGCCACTGGTTTGCAAAGTGCTATTACGTCCATCCGCAGGTGAAAGGTAATTTTCCTGTTACTCAAGGACTCCTTATCGGGCTCTGATTGGTCTCTGGAGCATTGTTTTACGACCCAGAGCCAGGCAGCACTGGATAGGAGATGTGGTTTGCTGGGCAGAAGTTTACAGGGCAGGAAATTGCTTCACCGGGCACAACCATTCATAAGAAACACCTCTGGGAAAAGGAGACCAGGCTCCTGGCAGGTCTGGCCTTGGCCACTTGTTTACAACAGCAACAACCCATGTTCCTGGTTACACAATGTGGCAACGTCACTTTGAATGGGGATCTTTGCTCCTTGGAGGAATAAACACATTCCTCACTCGCAATGGAATTAGCAGACCTCACAGACTTGTCAGTGACCCTCTTGGAGGCCTTAATGTCATAGGAAGGTGACTGTAAACATAGTTAGCTCTATAACTTACTCCAAATTCGGTTGAATTTTCCTTTATTTTGCAGTACAGCCACAGATGAAGATACTCTCAAAGTGCAGGGTGGAAAAGGGTGACACTCCTTTGTCAGGCAGTTGCCAAAGCCATGCTACATTTCTTAGGAACAATCTAGTCAGTGGTTTAGGGGTCATTGGTCAGTCTTTGAGGAGGAGGGGGCAGGGCTGTGGGTTGTTTGGATGCATTCCAAAGCCCACGTGTCCATTGTCCCACCAGATCTTAGCTGAGTTCTAGAGTCCAGACTTTCTAACACTAGAGCCATCAGATCTGCACATATCATGAGGAGGGAAGATAAAGGGCAGTGGCCAGAGTCTCCAGAACCATGGGGGTCTGTCTGGCAAGTTACTGGAGGCCTCCAGCCTGGCACCGTGCAGCAGAATCAAGTCATGCCCTGGGCTCGATTCTTCCCCACCTCCTCTGTAAACCC
Source organism: Carollia perspicillata (assembly GCA_004027735.1). Classification (NCBI taxonomy): domain Eukaryota; kingdom Metazoa; phylum Chordata; class Mammalia; order Chiroptera; family Phyllostomidae; genus Carollia; species Carollia perspicillata. The sequence continues at coordinate 18,499 of PVKM010020027.1, read as the reverse complement.
CACCTCAGCCCCTTCCTGGCCAGGTGAGCTTCATTGGGCTTCACCTGTCTAAGATCTTAGGTTCTGTGTCTGTGAGGTGTGGGAGAATCATGCTGATTAATGTCACAGGTCGAATGTGGGGACTCAGTGAAACCCTGGATCTTCTCATTCTCGAGTGTGTTTGCACAGTCAAGGTTTGATGCATCGTCTCCGGGGGCAGTTGGGCAGGTAAGGGGAACTTGGAGGGGACTCTTATTTTATGGGTTTGTTTGTTTTTTTTTACATTTCTGTGAGTTGTTGCAGGCAATTCACGGTGGCCCCCAAACTTAGTTCATGACCTACTAACTGTGTAGTTAAGCTTTTGGGCAGAACATGCAAGGGCAGGAGCAGTAAGTGGCAGAAGGCCCTGGGCTTGCCCATTGAGCTTGTGTTATTGGCTCCCCTGGAGACCATTTGCAAGGACAAAACTTAGCCAAGGACACTTCAGATAACTACTTCAGTTAGTACCCACTCTGTTCGTTGTTTTCAACTGCCCTCTGGATCTAGGCTTATTGCAGCCCCTTTTCAGGCCCCTTCCCTGTGAAGGAGATGACAAAGTGCCTGGAGCCACTGCCCCTAGGTGCTTGGGAAATTGTGTTACTGGCCATCTGATATCCAAATCTTGCTGGAGGGGCCAGGATCAGCCTAGTCATGGGGTCAGACTACAGGAGGGTGTGGCCAGGGCAGTCTAGGACAGACCCAAGGGAGTGTTTGGAATTAAGGATGTTTTCCATACAAACGTGTTAGAGGCCTCCTTTCAGGTGGTACCCCCAAGTGTGGTACATGTATTGGGTCTGATGTCCTAAAAGGCATGCTTCTCAAACCCGTAGGACAGTGAACCAGGGCTACGAGAAGCCACAGGAGGAATTTTATTCCCGGAGCATCAATTTTATTCAGAGACAAGTAATTCTAACTGCCTTTTTATGTGAATCGATAGATCATGGTAGACAAATACAAAATTTACATGAATTTTTAAGATAAAATATGGGTTTCAAAGGAATGTCCTGTTTGCAGTGATCTAAAATCCTAGGCCCCTCGAGAACTGTGAACGGTGCTTCAGTAGAAAAGTTTCAGGAGCACTCATGTAAAAGAGCCATGCAGAAGAATGTCACCATTGACAGTGCCGCCATCGGCCATGCATGCTGCTAGACCCCGTCCATGCAGCGAAGGCCCCCTTGATGAGACCATGGCACTGGGAAAGCAGCAGCCCCTCACATCATCTGGGCTGACCCTGGGGCCCCAAGAGGTCAAGTTGCTGTCCTTCTCCCAGGTTCTCTGAGATATAAGTGCTCCCTCCTAGAGAAAGACCTGTGGCCCTGTTATTGTTTTCTCTATTCCTGATGGCCAGTGCAACACTCAGCACAGATGAGGCACTCAGTGAAGGTGTGCTGGGATGAACTGAGCTCCATACAGATGCCCCCCACCCTCTCTTTTTAAAGATTTTATTTCTTGATTTTTAGACAGAGGAGAAAGGAGGGGAAAGGAGAAATATCAATGTGTGGTTGCCTCTCAAGCGCCCCCTACTGGGGACCTAGCCTGCAACCCAGGCATGTACCCTGACTGGGAATCGAACTAATGACTCTTTAGTTTGCAAGCTGGCGCTCAATCCACCGAGCCACACCAGCCAGGAAATGCCTCTATCTCTCTTGAGGGCAGTGGCAGCTCTGGACTCAAATCAACAGGCAACCCAACCAAACAGCATGGGCACTGCTAACAAGTGCAGTTCCACTTGGGAACCAGTAGTGGCAATTTTTACTTGATCCCTAAGGCTGTTTCCAAAGCCAAAGGGTTGGGAATTTCTTTCCAAGTAGAGACAATATATATATATTTTTGTACTTTGATTCACACTTTGGAGACCAGGCCACTGAGCCACATAGGACAAGTTAACAGCTCTATTCGGAAATACCCGGAGATGAGCAGTGAATCACCATCTGGCTCTGGGTATATATGCAGTAAGTTTACTCTGACCATTGCTTCCTCTGACGTCCTGCCAAGTGCAGCTTCTCTGGTCTCCCTAACTCCAGTGTAAGCCCCTGAGAGTAGGAGCGATGTCTAATTATTTCTCTTTGTACCTCCTACCACTCAGCAGAATCACTGCACAGAAGACACCCCCAAAAATACTTGCCAGGGATGAGTATGCCAGCATTCATATAAGTCGTTTACTAAATATTTGTTCTGCACAGTCTGCGAGGCAGAGGGGTTCAATGAAGAATAAGAAACAAGCTCTTCCCTCAAGGGGCTCATGCTTAGTAGGGAAGGCTAGTATGGAACGTACCCATTGCATGACAGAGAAAAACTCAGAGGCACCACCAGGGCCCTCCCAGACAATGCAGGTACATTGGCCAGGGGACTCAGTAGATAAAGCAAGGCCTTCTAAAGCCATTGAGGTGGGCTCAGCCTCCCACAGCTGAAGTCATGGGGGACCAACAGGAGGATCAGCTTCAACGGGGTGGGGGTGGTTTTACAACCATAGGAATGTCCAGAGTGGGTGGGCGGAAGGGTGACCTCCCCATCACCCTGCAGGAAAGTGAGGCCAGGCTAGCACCTGTTGAGACAGGTAACTCCATTTGCCCATTGTCCCATGTTTGCAGAGGAGGAGCAGTGAACTCCAAGGAGTAAGAGGGGATGGGTCACAACAAGGTGAGTCTCCTTTTGGTGGCACCACAAGCATTAGCACTGAGATAGAGCAGCTGTCCTGGAAGGATTTATAACTCCCTGTTTCAAGGTCTTATCGTAAATAGGCTCTTTCTCAATCGCAACATGTCAGGGGTAGGGGGAGTAGACAGGTAAGGATGGACTAGAGAGCAGTGCTGGGGGTAGGGTGAGAACCTCGTAGAAATGTGCACCCTTGGTTGTAGCAGATAAAAAAGTTTAGGAGTGAGAGGGGAGTGGAGAGAGGCATGTGGAGCTGTTCATAGCTAATATCGTATGGGACATTGAACTGGTTAATTATAATGCTTTATTTCTTACCTAATTTCCTATGGCCAGGCCCAAAAGGTCACAAACATGCTTCAGAATGTAGTGACATCCTGAGGCAAGCCCAGAGAGCCAGCCCAGTGGGGAGCATCGTCTTACCCAGGCTTTTGTTCTTTAGAAGTTTCTCCCCCACCCTCGGGGTTCCTCACCCAGTACATTTTATTGCTTGAAGGAAGGGGGCAGTGTCTCTGGTCTACCTGTAGCTTCCAACTCAGACATACAGCAGAGCTGTCCCTGGAGAAAGGCAAACTGCTTTGCTGGTGGGTGGGAGGGGAGGACAGGTGGGTGTAGGAGGTAGGGAGGCAGGGAGGTAGCTGGTGGAGCGTGAGGAGGGAAGGAGGAAGTCTGCAGGTGGGACTCTCAGGCCCATGGCTGCTAAAGGCACCAGTGCCACCTTTGGACACCTCTCTCTCCATTCTGGTCTTCCCTTGACATCTATTCTTACCTGATGTCACCTGAATAAAAACAGGTGCCTAATGGAAACGGCACACCTGCAGTTTGCCCAGGACCACACCCCGGGAGGCCACCTTGAAGGGAGGGCACTAGGTGTTTCCATCCACTGCATCCCTGTCCCAGGCTTTTGTGGACTCAGCCGGGTCTGCATTCTGCTCCTAGGTGGGACGGCAGGCTCAGCAGGAGTTGAAAGATGTCCCTCAAAAGCCCCCACAGCATGCCTCCCTCCTCCTGCTTCTCTGGAGACATCAAACACCCCAGGCACGGGCTGATTGGCCCAGTTAACAAACACAGCCAGGCTTGGGGGAGGCTTGCAGGCCTCTCCTCAGTCTCCCAACTCCAGCCTGAGCAAATCCCCCTGGGACTTCAAAGCCAGCTGCTTGTTTGCCTGGCCACAGAGCAGCAACAATGCTTTCTCTTTGACTTAAGAAAGCATCCCTGACAGAGGACTGCTGGCCAGGGGCCCAAACAGAGCACAGGACTCTGCCTAGAGGCTGTGAGGTAGGCATTTCTGCCAGCCTTCCTCGCCAGTCCAAGACCAGGCCATGTGTTGGGCAGACCTGATGGAACTATGTCCCCAGGACCCTGGATGTATCTCTGGAAAGACTGCCCCACCGGGACTCAGTTCAAGGAGGGCAGGCTCCCCTCACCCCCGCGGGGTGTAAGTGGCCCATGCCCTTGCTGCTCCCCTGGAGGCACCCTTGTTTCCAGGGACTGCTTGCTCATCACAAAACGTGGCAGTGTGGTGTGTGTACTTGCCCATGCCAGGTGTATGTGCGTGTGGCCATACACGCACGTGTGCACATCCCAGTGATCCCAGATTCTATAGGAACTATGCCCTTGACTTATCTTCTGAAAGCACATTTTTATGTTTGATCTGGTGTATGAATGCTATATGAGAAGCAGTAGATGAAACCAGCTGGTCTGCACATGAGATGAAGAAACCTGTCTCAAGACTTACCCTTCGGCTGACTTCCCAAGTCAATGATGACTTACTCCCACTTTCAGACACCCTCCCTTTGGGGCTTGAAAATCGATTCCAGGTTATAGTATCCAGCTCCCATTTTGACCTTTAACAAGATTGTTTGGTAATAATTATGAAGATGATGGTTTTTCCCCGGTGAGCGGCCCTTGCACATCCTCTATCCCATGCAGAAGAGGGTACGGCGAGTGTCCGGCACAGCTCCTTCTGATGGTAGAGCCCGGCCACAGATACAGTGTAGGGTTGGGGAGCTGTGTGGGCACAAAGTCACTGAGAGCTGGATTCCCCTTCCAGTTCTGCCTCTTACTCCCTACATCAACCTGAGGACATTACTTAACACTCTGATCCTACATTTCTTCATCTGTAAAGGGACTAAGACCTACTAGAAGATTCTACCCTAAGAAAGTAACATTCTTGGTGATTATAATAAGAGGAAATCACCCTGGCCAGGTGGCTCAGTTGGTTGGAATGTCATCTCATACACTGCTCGCACAGCCCCACCCCAAAAGATTGTGGTTTGATTCACAGTCAGGGCACATACCTAGATTGTGAGCTCCACCCCCCCGTCAGGGCATACATAGGAGGCAAACGATCGATGTTTTTTTTCTCACATCAATGTTTCTCTTTCTCTCTCTCCCTTCCTCTCTCTCTAAAATCAATAAACATATCCTTGGGTGAGAATTTTCTTTTTAAAAATTACAAAAAAAAAAGACAGAAAAAAAGCATAGGACAGGAAATAAAATAAGAGTACCAATCAAGGAGGTCCAATATCTAAATTTAGGAGTTTCAGAAAGAGAGAGCAGAGGAAACTAAAGAGAGGAAATTCTCAGATAAATAATCCAAGAGAAACTTCTCAAAATAAGACGACTTCCAGGTGGAAAGGGCCCACCAAGCGTTCAGCATATTACATGAAGACAGATCCATCCATCTCCTACGTTATTAAACAAGAAAGAACACAGAATGGATTCCAACCAACTTCAGCCAAGTGGTTACTTCTGAAGTACAAGAAAGGAACAGGGGTAGGGAGAAATACAGTGTGGGTTTCAACTAAATCTGTAATTGTTCTTTTAAAAAACTGAATATGGCAAAATGTTAACTTTTATTAAATATGGGTAGTGGTACCTGAATACCTGTAATATTCTCTGAACTGTTCTACATTTTATAATTAAAATGTAAATGCAATGGGGCTCAGAAAAATATATGAGAATAATCATAATAGCCAAAAACTGAAAAAAAATCAAATACCCATTAGGGGAAAATGGATAAGTCATAGTACATTTATACACTGGAATAGTATTCAATAAAAAGGAATGAACTACTGGTACATAAACAGTGTGGATGAATCCCAAAAAACATGTGTAACAAAAGGAGCCTGATCCAAAACCGTGTGAAATTTAAAACAAATCTAGGGTGACAGAGTCAGAGTTGCCTAGGGATGGAGAAGAGGCAGAGTGAGGGATTCAGTGAGAAGGAGCAAGAGGGAACTTTCTGGGGTGGGGAACTGTTCTATATCTTGTTGTCAGTGGACGTTTCATGAATGTATCCCATTACCAAAGCTCGTTGAATTGAGCACTTAAGATGTGTCATTCGGTTATTTGTAAATTAAACTTCAACAATGAATGAATGAATGAATGAATAAAGTGGGAAGAATCGGTGATGAAAGGGAGCTTCAAAATTAAATTTGGGGTAAAAGCGTATCGTCTCCACTCTGTGACCCGATGGGGCCCATAATGTAAAGCCCTGCTGTGGGAAAGGAGAGCCAGTGTTCATAAATAATCCATGTTTCTTTTGAATTGTCATCTTTTTATCTGCTCCAGAGTCCACATAAAACAGTACCAGAGTGATGGTCTGTTTTGGAACTCTGGAAAAAGCAAGACAGACTGGTTCTATTCAACTACACAAACGTTAAAAAGAAAATTCACGGAACTCAGACCTCATCTTGGCCAACCTCCATCTGATCCATGAATCTCCTTTACAACAGGCAAGCCAGTCTTATGCTCGAAACTCTGCAGCAACCAAGAGCTCCCTCCTTCCCAGAAATAATACCAAACAACAACGATTAACCTGTCTGAGTGCTAATGATGCACCTGGCACTGTTGAAGCCCTTGGCTCATTCCATATGTGGACAGCCACGTCTGGAGAAAGTCAGACAGAACTCCAACATTTCCCTTCTATCTTCACAGTTCTCTTACCTGAGGGGGAATGAGAGTTTTCATCTTGGAATGGGTCGCCCATGGAGATTATAGGGGAGGACAGAGTTGATATTCATCCTTACATGTTTATCGTCATAAACACAGCTACACTGGGCTCTAAAGGTATAGCAACGGTAACAGCAGTAGTTAAAATCTGTTGAAGCATATGCTCAATTTCCATGCACTTACCTCATTTCATCCACGTAATAACCCTGTTTTTCTACAGATAAGCAAAGTGTCACTTTGAGAGATTAACCATCTTAAGGCCCAGAGCTGGTAGCCCACATTCTCGCCCAGCTGCCTGGCCCAGAGGCTGAGCTGTTAGCCACAGCAGTCTGCACAGGATTTCAGAGCTAGTATGTTTCTGAGAAGAGTGTAATGGAAACATCTCTGAACTGCGGGCGAGAAGACCTAAGCTCTGCTCCCTTGTCTGTTCATTTCTCTGTGGGTTTGAGCAAATTGTTTTCTTCATTGCATTTAGTATGAGACAAGAGAGGTGGATTCGATGATCCCCCAAGCCCAGGCCTAACTTTGACAATCTACGTGTTCCAAGCTAAAGGTGTCTATAATACTTTCTCATCTGGACTGTGCCTCGAATAACATTTTTTTTCTTGTTTATTTTATTTTATTTTATTTTATTTATTTTATTTTATTTTATTATTTTATTTTTTATTTTATTATTTTATTTTATTTTTATTTTTTATTTTAACTGTTATTCAAGTACAGTTTTCTGTCTTTTACTCCCGTCCCAGTCCAAATAACATTTTCTAGGACATCCAATCAACATAGATGGTGATGATGATGATGGGAATGATGATGAAATGCATGAATGAATGAATGAAGTGGAATCTTTAGCATGTCCCTTTGCAGAAGGCTGTCCCCCTGGTCAGCTGTTTCCGGAGAAGGAATACTCGTCTCACTTCTCAGTTTCAGTTGCCTTCCACCACTGGCCTCCAAGCTCAGGGATTAAATAAATAAAGGCAGCTTCAACCCCAGAGCTTTCTCTTCAAGGCCCAGCTGTAGGCTGGGAGCAGAAAGTGAATATGCACAGAGTGGCCAATTAGTTTACTGAGTGCCCTCATGACCTCTGACCCCTGCTGGGCCACCCCATCCATTAGCTGTCCTCTTCCCCCTCCACCCTCCTCTCTCTCAGTTTGTATCGTTGTCCCGCCATTCTCTTTCAGCAAAGAAACATGCTCAGGCATTCAGCCAGCCGCTTCCACTTTCTGTTCTTTTGTCTGCTCCCTCTGTTGCCCTTGTTGCTAACCTGGTCACCACTCCTTGACCCTATGGCTGGTCTCTTCCCTCCTGGGGATGGGGAGGGTCAGTATTCCAGGGAATATCTTGCTGGGAGAAGAAGACAAGCTCTTACCTTTCCCTTTCACTTGGATTTCACTCCACAAACTTGAGTGTTAATCCTAATCCTCACTGCAAGGAAGTCTGTGATGCTTTCTCTGGGATGACGATTTCTTTCAAAGGCACGTGTTTTGAAAAGTCCACGTGGGTGAAGGCAGGAGGAGCATGTTCCTTTGACGTGTCGGCTGTTTCTCTATGAAACTGGTGAGGGGAGTGTATTTTGATTGAGAGGGGAAAGGCTAGTTCAAGATTATGGGTGTGTGAGTACATATTTGTGAAAAACTGTAAAGCCGTCATCAAAAAGCTAACATAAACTAATATTAACAGACTTGAGAAAAGCCTTCCAATTATTGATTGCCTCTGCTAATTCTTTAGAATTCTGGCTCAGGGAACGAGGGAACTGGTGGGGAATTTATCAGAAAAGGGCAAGCGCTTGGGAGTCAGACCACTGCCTTTCAGTCTAGGTCCTGCGGCTTGTGGACTGTGAGACTTGGGGCAGTCGAAGTGGCTTCCGGCGTTCCGGGTGCACTCCAGGAGCCAAGAGCTTTACACGCTGCACCTCGGTTAATGCTCATGATAGGCAGTGAGGTAGATATTATCATTAATTATCATCTCCATATTACGAATAAGAAATGGAGGCTAAGAGAAATTGAATTATTTGTTCAGGGATGTATAACTGATGAACGGCAGGAAAGGAACATGCAGGAGGTATACAAAACTCCAGAGTTCTTAACTGCAGTACCAGACTTCATCCAAGTTATAATGTACCTAAGCTAATCTTTAGGCATTATACAGGTGAGCTTCAGTTTTCTCACCTGTAAAATACTCATCTGTAAAGTGCCCAAGAGGAATGATTAAGCAGTCCTGCATGTTTACTATGTTCCAGGCATTTTTCTAAATGCTGACATATCTTATCTCCTTAAAGCCTCACAAGTTTCTAATAAATTGGAACTATTTTTATCCCCACTTTACAGAGGAGGAAACTGAGGCTTAGAGAGGTTAAGAAACCTACCCAGATCACACACAGCTAGTAAGTAGTGAAACTGGATTCTAATTTGAGCCTGTTTAACTCTACGGCCCATGCTTTTTTATATTCCATTGTATTGCCTCAAAGAGGCATATCGAGGAAGTTATGGTATACATGTACACACACGCGCGTGCATGCACAGTATATACATGTGTATATACACGAAGCCTGCTTCAGGAAGGAGGGAACCAATTCCAACCCAGAGTAACAGAGACAGCTTTGCAAGAATGTAGAGGAGAATCACTTGATGGGAAGTCACTTTAATGCCAGAAAGGTTCAGAAATACATCTGTTTCATAAAATGAGGGACATCCTAATCACGTACCAGTGTTTATGCTGAAGAAGTGACAGAGTCCCTGTCATAAACATGTCTAATCAATAGTGGGGCAGGTCTTCTAACTCTCTAAGCAACACCATGGTTGTCAGCAAGAACAAGTGACTTATGAAGGCAGAAAAGAGGGAGCCGAGAAGAACATGGTTGGCCCATTTTCTAAGCAAGATTGTTATGACATGAAAGCACCAGCTATGTTCAGTGTAAGAAATATTGGAAAAACGGTAGTCATGAGAACTCAAGGAACCGAATCACATCGGATGGTCTCAGGGGTTGTGTTTTTGAAGTGAACCCAGCTGATCTGCAGAATGATGATGTATTTAGAAAATTCAAGCTAATTACTGAGGATGTGCAGGGCAAAAACTGCCTAATTTTCACGGTGTGGACCCTACCCAGGACAAAATGTGCCCCATGGCCAATAAATGGCAGACTGTGACTGAAGCTCATGTTGATATCAAGACTCCTGATGGTTATTTGCTTCATCTCTTATGTGTTGATTTTACCAAAAAACATAACAATCAGATTTGGAAGACCTCTTGCACTCAGCATCAACCAAAATCCAGGTCCACCAAATCCAGAAAACATTATGGAAAACAGGACTCAAGAAAGGCAGACAAATGATTTGAAAAAAGTGGTCAATAAATTGCTTCTAAATAGTATTGGAAAAGACATAGAAAAAGTTTGACAATCTATTTATCCACTCCCTGATGTCTTTGTGAGAAAGATCAAAATGCTGAATGAGCTCAAGTTTGAACTGGGGAAATGCATGGAGCTTCATGGTGAAGGTAGAAGTTTTGAAAAGCTAACAGGAGTGAGACAGATGCTGAAGTTGAACACGCTGATGGATATAATCCCCAGTCCAAGAATCTGCTTAAATTCAGACTTTAATATGACAAATAAAAATTCTATTTGTGGAAAAAAGTAGTAAGGTAGGTACTGTCTATGGCTCATCTTGGTACTACTTCCCCCCTCCCTTTCCCTTCTGTCCCCAAAAGCATCTAGAGAAGTGTCTTGCACATAATTGGCACTCATTTGGTAGGCTTTTCCCAAATGAATAAGTGAATGATACCTCAGGAAGGAGTTGGTTGGGACTAAATGGCTTTCCTAGTTTGGGGGCTGCTATAGCCTTGCAGCTGAAAGACCCTGTTCCCTCTCATCTTTCTCCCTGCAGCTCCTCTGACAAGCCCACAGGCTGAGTGGTAGGGAGCCCACTGTACCAGAGATGATTTATGGTTCTTTGTTATACACTTTCTCATTCCTCCCCATCCTCTTTTTGCCAATTCATCATGACACTTAAATGAAACTTTAGGTAGTGCACTATGACTCACAGTCTTGAAGACAATTGCTCGGGACACTTGAACAACAATAGAGCTAATATTCAGCTCTATAAAAAGACCACCTCTCCGTTGGGATTATCTTAGATTTCCCTGCTGTTCTCAAAGGCCCAAAGAAAGAATGCCTTTATTTCTACCTAAAAAAATCCTAAGTACCAGCCTCAGGAGTGAAAAGAAAGAGGAAGACATGCATCTAACTGACTATGGAAGGTGATGCTCTGTAATCTCTCTCTTCAAAATTAAAATAATAGAGGCCCCAAGGAAAGTATGATCACAGTATTTCAGTCTGGGTTACAGAATAACTTTGCAAAGATCCCTCTCAGGGATGTTTTACTCAATGCGCTGGGACCCATAGCTTTGTTTTGTCAATCTGTCATAAAAATGATGATGGCAAAGCAAAGTGAAACTTTCTTGTTTTTTCATGCTTTTAATATAAGCTGAAGGTACACTAATTAAAGTAAACTGCTGACCGTGGCTACGCAGTCAAAGAGGAATGAGCATTTCCTTGCATCTGTCCGTCTTTAAGCCTATTTCGGTCACATCACTCAGGAGGTACTGCATGCTGGCATTATCTTGACTGTGTCAATAGAACTGAGACTAATTCTTGGGCAAAAATGACATACACTAACTCAAACACAAGATCATGTAAAATGGGCAGTTTTGATTTTGTTTATTGATTGTTATATATCATTGCCTTATTGTGAAAAGATCTCTAGCTGTTAAGTACTAACATGCAATACATGATTTGTTACATGAATTTTTATAACCCAGATGAGTGACTGAGGCCTTCTAATTTCTTACTGTGCAATGCTAAATAAACTCACTGCTGCTCTCTCTCTCATTTTCCCTTTGTATACAACAATCAGAAGATGAATGTTTTGGTTCCTCTCCTCCTAAAAGACAGAAAACTCAAAATGCCATGTGAACAACAAAGAGATATTGCATAACGTAGTGTGTTAAAAAAGTTAGGCATTTATCTTAATTTCAGTGAACCACACCATACTTGAAATGTACTATGGAATATCAAACAATATTCTTTTGTAAAACAATCAAGTTCCTTGAATCCTGGTTTAGAACATTCAAAATTTCAAGTAATAAATTTGCTTAAAAGAGAGGTCCAATTAAACTTGCAAAGTTCCTTGAGTTCACCCTGTGCAGTTGGTGTTATAAAATATCTTTATTACACACATTATCCGCTGAAACATTTGTCATGTACTGCCCTTGCTTTTCACTCCTTCGATTCAAGCATTTACCTTTGACCTGCACATATGAACATTTTATTGTTTGTGCCGGGTGATTATGTTTCTGTTTTGTTATCTGTAAATAGAAGTCTGTGCCAAAGCAATTAGACAAAACAGAATAAAAGACATGCATTTACTTTCCTCCCAACTTGGGCCCTGCATAATGGCTCCCACAAAGAAAAGTGTCAAGAAGGGCCACTCTGCCATCAGTGAGATAGTAACCAGAGAATACATCATCAACATTCCCAAGCACATCCATAGAGTGGGTTTCAGGAAGCGTGCCCCTCGGACACTGGAAGAGATCCGGCAATTTGCTGTGCAGGAGATGGGAGCTCCGGGTGTGCGCATGGACACCAGGCTCAGCAAAGCCATCTGGGCCACAGGAATAAGGAATGTCTCATACCGTATCCGAGTGAGTGCCACTGTCCAGGAAACGTAATGAGGATGAAGATTCGCCCAACAAGTTCTATACATTGGTTACCTATGTACCTGTCACCACTTTTAAACATCTACAAACAGTTAATATGGATGAGAACTAACTGCTGATTGCTGAATAAAGTTATAAAACTGACACCAAAAAAGAAAATTTAAAAATAATTTAAAAAAATTTTAAGAACAAGATTTAAAAAAATAAATTTTTAAGAACATAATAACTCTTGATACAATTTTAACATTCATACTAACTATTAAATATCAAATATGACAATCTGGTCTTGATTTCCCCCAAATTTTGTCCTCAAAACTGAATAATAATTCTGTGTTAGATCCATAGTTCTCAAACTGGTGCCCCAAGGCACCACAGGGTGCCACAGTAGCAAGCCCTATCCTGTCACCACACAGGATATTTTAAATTTTCAAGGGCAACACTTTTGTTGAAATTATGTGAGATCATGGTTACAGCATTAAAATGTCATCCTTTTGGTGACATCGTATCTTTGCAAAGCTGGATTTTCCACAGTGGCTGTGACAAAAAGCAAGTACTGTATGAACAAGAGTGCGGAACAGGAAATGAGTATGGCAGGGTCTAATGCGAGCTCAAGGTCGGACATGTACGCAGCCCAGTGGGCTCATACACCCCAGTAGCAAGTCATGGTGATTATTTAAAAACAAAATAAGAGCACTATTTTCTCTTTCAACTCATACGTATTTTTCAGTGGGTACTAAATTGTGAAATCATAAATATGTGTTAAGATATTTGATTCTAACAACTTAATCAATGAAATTACTAGGTATTTCCTTTGTCCTGAGTTGCCATAAAAATTACTGGGACCTTAAGAGCATAATTAATGGAGAAAGTTTGAGAGCCTCAGTTTTTCTCAATTGTAAACTGAGCCTAATAATAGTCTCTACTACACAGGGTTGCACTGAGATGAAGTGGATTAATATATAAGTAATATTAGAATATACCATTCAAGTCATCAGCACAGTTCTTTCATTGATCATACACTTATCTCTATGTGATAGAAAAAAACAGTTTGGGGGTATGTCTTTGTATCAGTAACAATAAAACTTCATAATTGCCATCATAATTAGAAATTTCTACTTAAATTTACCATCTGGGAAAAGAACAGAAATTATCCCATTTCTTTATATTTTATTTCTTTGATTTTTAGGTCTCCTAGGATTGAAATCTTTATCCACTCTTTTTTTTTTTTAATGACTAGAAACATAGAATTTATTCCTGGTATGTGATAGAGTTTTTAAAAAGTGCTACCAAAAACTCTTTTCTAACAGGTTTACAGCTTTACAAAAACAGAAAATATGTACTTTCAATTTCGTTGAAGGAAACATCTAATGAGGTTTTTGCCCTCCCGCCACCCCCTGCTCCCCAGTGATGGCTCTCCACAGCCGTTCTGCTGAGGAGGCAGGTGGGCTTCCTCGCTGTACGCTGAGCACAGCCCTTGTCCTGCCGTCGCGGAACACCCTCCCAGGAAATGCTTTCATTACTTCTATTTCTGACATTTTATTTTGCTAGAACTTCAAACTTATCGAACATCTGTAAAAAATAGGACAAAAAAATTTCTGTAAACCCCTCACCAAGATTCCCCAAATATTGGTATTTTCTTTTTCTTCACATCTTCACTAGCACTTGTTTTTTAAATTTAATTTTATTGGTTTGAGATGGAGAGAGCAAAACACTGATTTGTAGTTCCACTTATTTACCCATTTACTGGTTGATTCTTGTACACGCCCTGCCCCGAGATTGAACCTGCAACCTTGGCGCATCAGGATGACACTCTAGCCAGGTCCTCGTCAGCACTTGTGGGTTGATTTATTGATAATAACCCTTCTGACAAGTGTGGGGTGATATCTCACTGTGGTTTTGATTTGCACTTTCTTTATGATTAGGGATGTTGAGCAGCTTTTCATGGTTCTGTTGGCCATTTGCATGTCCTCTTTGGAGAAATGTCTGTTTATGTCCTCTGCCCATTTTTTAATCGGACTGTGGTTTTTTGATACTTGTATGAGTTATTTTTATATTTTTGATATTAACCTCTTATTACATATATCATTCATAAATATCTTTTCTTACTATCTTAATACAATGTTCAAGACTTATTTGATTCTTTCCCAGCTCTAGCTCTAGAATCAGCCAATTCTGCAAGCAGCTTGGGTTCCTTTTAGTAGCAAACAGAATTCAGAAACCAAGTTCTGCATGCCAGGTGTACTCATTGCTCCAGGGGTGTCATTGCTTCTGGGCTTTCTCAGTGAACAGAGCTAGGGTACATATGTACACACACATCCATGATTATGTATATTAAAAACCATGAGTTCATACTGTCATGTATAATTCTAATTCAGTGCTATAGAATTCTACTCTTCTCCCTTTCCATATTTGTAACTCTCCTCTCAGTGAGAATCTTGAATCCCATTGTCCATAATATATTTACTACTTATTTACCCAATTCTAGAATACACAGAAATTAATTTTAAGATCATTATCCCCAAATGCTCCCCAACATTGCAAAAAAAACCCAATTAGGATTTAATATTCATTTGCAGTTCATTTATTTCTTTAGTCTGAGAATGTATAGTAAAATAAATGTTATTCCAAAGTTACTTGGGTTATTTCCCCCTTCTTTCCAAACACACTTGCTTTTCAGTCATTATATTATTCATTTGAAACTGTTAGGTTGGTTGATTTGTTTGTATTCCAATTTTAGGATTTCCCTATTTGTGTGCTTTGTTTTGTTTTAGGAGATGAATCATTGACATGTCTCCAAAAGATAGAACCACCCACAAAGGAATATTCAAGAGAAATATCGCTCTCTATCCTCTACTCAGTGCCTACCTTTCTCAACCTTTCAACCTCACTCCCACCCACCTCCCGTAAGTAACCAATCTCATTAGTTTCTTATATATCTGTCCTGTTTCCCTTTCGGTCAAAAAAACAAAAAATACATAATGTATTTTCCTACTTCTCTTTTTTCTTACATAAAAGACAGCATATTTGATACTCTTTTGTACTTTGCAAAAAATCTTTCCATATCAGTTTACAGAAATCTTCCTCATTCTTTTTTTTTTAAGAATTTATTTATTTTTTAGAGAGAGGGGAAGGGAAGGAGAAAGAGAGGGAAACATCAATGTGTGGTTGCCCCTCGCACACCCCCAATTCGGGACCTCGCCTGCAACCCAGGCATGTGCCCTGGCTGGGAATTGAACCAGCAACCCTTTGGTTCACAGGCCCACGTTCAATCCACTGAGCTATGCCAGCCAGGGCCCATTGTTTTTTTTTTTTTTTTTTACAGATGTATAGTGCTCTATTATGTGCTTGTACCACAGTTCATCCAATGGCTCCCCTCTCCATGCATATTTAGGTTGTCTCTAATATTGTGCAAATACAAACAATGCTGCAATAATTAACCTGTGCATATGTAGTTTCATACTGTGGGAGCTCTATATTTATGGTAAATTCCTAGAAGTAGGATTACTGGGCCAAAAGTGGACACTGAAGCTTTTCAGATACCTAATAAGTTTTAACGTACAGATATAAAGAATCTTTCGTGATAATGTTCATTACCTATTTGTCTATACAGATGTTTTGCTTTAGATTTTGAGTTCTCAGACTTTGTATGTCTTTTATGCAGCACAATTATGCCTTAACAAATGTGTTCCTGTAATTATAAGCAACCAATAACAAAATTCTTCCTAAGTAGTGTTAGATTTCACATGTATTTATTTAATTAGATTTTAGCTCTACGAGTAGTGATGTACAAAAATAACAGGGAAAATCCCTTAGATCTGAAAAATGATTGTTATATAAGAATGGATCACATTCTGCTTGTGGGAATGGCCAGGGATGTAATATTTGTACATCTCTAAGGAGGAGGTATTTCTTCCCAAGCAGAGCTGATGCTCTGAAGTCACTGGGAACGTGATGAATAGTGAGGAGCACTGGTCTGCTGGTGCAGCAGGGCTGGTTAATTACACTGTAAATCATGCAAACACCGACATGTGGGGAAAAAACCTTCTTCAGACATCCTCTCCTTCTCACTAAAAGAACAATTCTTTTAAAAATAGACAGATTGGCAGTTGTCTTGGGCTGAGGATATACCAAATGCTGACAACCCCCAGAAATGCCAAGAAGCTTTATGGCTTTGAAGTCTATGAGGCATTTTAAAAATGCTTTATAAATATGATTTGACACTCTTGATTAAACATTGTAGAAGTAAGGACAACTAACTCCCACCTCTGTGGTCTACGCCCAGTATAAAAACATTATCCTGGAGTTTTATTATTGGTATCTTTCTTTTAGGAGTCTCCCTTTATACAGGGTTTAAGATTCACCAGCAATTCTCTGCCCTTAGAAAGGTAAATGTTTTATTTGGAAAGCTCTGTGGGATTTGGGCTTCCACAGGCGGAGATCACAGATAGGCTCCACTGCAGACCAACGATGTCAACAAATCCTCCCTGTCCCTTCGGTCTTTCCACTCTGAAAGGAAAAGAATCTCTCTATGGCACAAAGTTACCGTATTTGCTTTATCATTTATACTTAGATCATTTAGTTTACGTAATGTCTGCCAGGTTTCTCCGCTGTAAATGTACTATTTTTCTCTTTGTAATTAACAAATACCCTGTGTGACATACTTTGTGGCTATGTAACCATCCTGTGTCTCATATATGGCAAAGCGTTTCATTCAGATGCCTTGTATTCACAATTGGGGTCCTCACCAGATTCCTTAAATACAGAATTATGTAAACCATGCCATGCCAAACAGTCTAGACCCAAAGACAACCACGATTCATTTGTTACTGTTTTCATCCTGGCATCAATAATATGAGGTAATGAAGCCTTGTGTAAAGAGCTCAAGCTTTGGAATCATCCAGAGGGGGTTAAAAATGCAGCATGGCTGCTTACCCTCTGTATGACTTGAGAGATAAGCTACTTACGGTGTTTGAGCCTCAGTTTTTCCCTCCGAAAAACGAGGTTATCAATCCCATAGGACTGTTGTGAGGGTTTAATGAGTTCATGTAACATAAAAAGTACCCAGAACTATATTTGGCATACAGTAGGCACCAATAAATTGCAGCTATTAATAAATAATATTGTTTTGGTTAGTTTTGAACCCTGATGAATTCTTTTTTGGATGGAGACATGCAGCTGTATTATACACCGATATCGTTGATCCAGTTTTAGGGCAGAGCTGATTTAAAAACAGAAAAGCACGTCCTCCCCTGTAAATTTCCCCCAATAAATTTAACTGTGGGGTCTATCTATGCACCTAGAGTTCATACCAAATCTTCAAGGTGGACTGTTCGCTTAGAGAGCCCTCTGTTCTGCCAATACTGGAGTGCCACCGTGAGGTCAGCTTTGGTTCTGGCAACGGCCACTTGAAATCTGTCCCGATTACAAGAATATTTGAGGAGTTGTATTTACATTGCATTATACTTACATTAAAGCCTGAAAAGTGCATTCCGTTGACCCCTGTTGACCCTTGATGTTAAAAAATATACAAAAAGTATAAGAATTTGTCTTTTTTCATTTTATTTTTCAATTACATTTTATATTCAATATCATTTATATTAGTTTCATGTGTACAGCGTGGTGGTTAGACAATCACATACTTTACAAAGTGTTCTCCCCAATATTTCTGGTACCCACCTGGCCCCATACATAGTTATTAAGTATTATTGACCATATTCCCTATGCTGTACTTTACATCTCTCTATTTTGTAACTACCAATTTGTATGTCTTAATCCCCTCACCTTTTCACCCAGCTATCCAGCCTCTGTCCCCTCTGACAGCCATCAATCTGTTCACTAATTCTATGTGTCCTTCCAGTCTGTTTATTTATTTTGCTCTTTAGATTTCACATATAAGTGAAGTCATATGGTATTCATCTTTCTCTGCCTGACTTATTTCACCTAGCATAATACCCCCTAGGTCCACCCATTCTGTGGCAAATGGTTAAGATTTCAGTCTTTTTATGGCTGAGTAATATTCCATTGTATATATGTACCACAACTTTTTATCCACTTGTCTATTGATGGACACTGGAGTTGCTTCCATATCTTGCCTATTGTAAATAATGCTGCAATAAACAAAGTACAAGAATTTGGATTTCTTAAATGCTTGACTTGGACTGGT
>PVKM010020026.1:0-23688 GCA_004027735.1 Carollia perspicillata | reverse complement strand
AGAGGTCTTCTTTTCTCTGTTATGATGCTGATGTCACTGGGAGACCCTGCATTTTCTTAGTTTTTTTGAGGAGTCACCATACTGTTTATTACATTTTTTAACAGGTTAAAATGTCATCTTGTTATTATAATCTATTTTTTTGTTGGAAAAGTTTCAATATTTCGCTTTGGTTTGTTACATGTACAACTGATAATACTTATTTGTAGATTTTGTATTTGTGAATTTGTTTACTCTCTAAGATTTACTTTAACTGTAACATCAATATTGTTATTTTGCTGACATGAACAGAGGGGCAAAAAAATTGGAGTTGCCTGAGTACATGTTCTCATTTGGGGTCCAATAGAGTTCCTTCTTATTCTGGCTCTCATGTTATAAACGTGTCCTCATTGTCTGTTGCCACATTTTTCACATTTTCTTTCTTTTTTTATTAGTCCTTATTCATTGATATGTTTAGAGAGAGGAGGGGTGAGGGAAAAGAGAGAGAGAAACATTGATGTGAGAGAAAAACATTGATTGGTTGCCTTCCATATTTACTTCTACCTGGAATCAAACCAGCAGCCTAGGTATGTCGCCTGACTGGAATCAGCCTGCATCCCTTAAGGATGGGATGATGCTACAGCCAACTGAACCACTAGCCAAGGTGATATATATGTTCTTTTTGTTGGTAATTTCACTGTCTAGAATAGTGCCCAAACATAGTGTTGAAGTACTGCCTAATGTTCCCAAGTACACAAAGGCTGTGATGTACTCTAGGGAAAAAATATGTGCGCTAAGGAAATATCATTCAGGCATGAGTTATAGTGCTGTGGGCTTTGAGTTCAATGTTTAATTAATCAATAATATATGCTAAATAAGTTGTCTTTAAACATATGCACACATAAGACAAGTTTATGTATTGATTGGTTAACAGGTATGTTGTGACCAGGCTCCTATGAAATCTCACCTTGTGTTTCCCTAAGGAGCTGTGGTTCAGTATTTGCTAAATCAGTGTTCTTGGCAATATAGAGAATATAACTGCCTCGAATAACAAGACTTAACTATAATTGTAATTTTCTCTTTTACCTGGTAGAACTCAGATTCCTTGACCCCTCAGTGCTTAGCCCAGTGCTTGACATATCCAGGGTTCTCAATAAATATTTGAATGAATGAATGAATTAATGTTTGCTTATTGGTTGTATTCCTTTGTGAATTCGTGTTCACCTCCTTTCCTCTAATACTGATTTAGTCTTAATGTTTTTCATATTCATTTTTAAGAATTTTTTTTGTATATAATATCTGTCTTAATTTTTTTATAGGTCTGGGATAAAAGTGAAAGTGGTGATTGGCATTGTACTGCTAGCTGGAAGGTTAGTATTTATTTTTACAGTAATTTAAAATTAAAATTGAAATGTTTAAAGAAATGGAAATGTTTGCTATTTATTTGGGAGTATCAATGACTTGCTCTTTAGCTTTGGGAGAATTGTAAAATTTATACTTCTTTTCTTAAAAAGGAATTTTACATTTTCCACTATTAAAATAACAAATACACATTAGAAAACTTGAGAATAAGAAAATTTGTAATTCCATAGCATTCTAACATAATTATTTTTAGCATGTTAGTATCTCTTTTATCATTTATATCTTTTTTAATAACAGTGATGTTTGATACATTTTTATTTCTTGATTTTTTTAAAAAACAACTTTACTCAGGTACAATTTCACATACCTTAAGAGTCATCAATTATAAGTTTACATCTCAGTGAGCTTTAATAAACTTATATAGTATTGTAAGCATCACCACAATCTAGTTTTAGAACACTTCCATCAGTCCTGAAGTTTCCCTTGTACCCATTTGGGTTCAGTCTTCCCCTATTTCCCTCCTAAGCCCCAGGCAACCACTGAACTAATTTCTTTCTATAGTTTTACCTTTTTTAGATATTTTGCATAAATGGAATTCTGTAACAAGTAGTTCTTTTTGTCTGGCTACTTTCCCTTAGCATGTTTTTGAGGTTCATCCATGTTGTGACATGTGTAAGTAGTTTGATTCTTTGTAATGCTGAGGGGTATTCCATTGTATAGAAAAAGCCATGTTTATGTACTCATTCACCAGATAGACATTTGAATTTCTTTTAGTTTTTGGCAGTTAGGAATAATGAATGCTATTCTTAACGTGCTATACAAGTCTTTGTGTGCACCTACATTTCGTTTCTCTTAGGTAGATACCGAAGAGTGGAATGGCTGGGTTGTGTGTGTTTTAACTGTCTAATAGTCAAACTCTTTTCCAAGGTGTCTTGACCATTTTATATTCCCACCAAGAAATATAAGATGGCTCCTTTTTCTGTATCCTTCCATCCATTGATATTTTGTTTTCCTCTTATTTATTTATTTTTTTATTGTAGTCATCTTTGTGTGAAGTAGTATCTCATGGGGTTTTGATTTGTATGTCCTTAATGACTAAAGATGTTGATTATGTTTTTATGTGCATATTTGCCATTCAGTTACCTTTGGTGAATTGTCTGTCCAAATCTTTTGTGCTCTTAAATTGAGGTGTAATTCACACAAAATAAAATTAATTATTTTAAAGTAAACAGTTCAATGGCATTTACTCCACTGATCATGTTATACAGCTATCACTTCTATCTAGTTCCAAAGCTTTTTTATAATTCCAAAAGGAAACAAACCCCTGTTACGTGCTTTTCAGTTTCACAACCTAAGTATTGTACTTTGACGTATGTTCAAAGCCTCTTTAAAAACATAAATATACCCTGTTTTGCTTAACTAATGGATATTTAAGTTGTTTCTCTTTATTGTGATGACAATCTCTGTGCAGTTCTTATTCTTTAGTTAGGTTGTGCTTTACTGGGAATCTGGTATTCAACAAAAATCTCACTGCCCTGTTGTATCTTTTTACTTAATAACCTGTATAAATAAGAATTAAAGATCAGGGACTTCCGGCCAAGATGCAGGTGTAGGTGGAAACGCTCTACCTCCTCGCACAACCAAGATTAAGGTCAACAAAGATTTATAAACAGTAACACAACCAGAACACAGAAAATTGAACTGCGGAAGTCCGACAACCATTCAACCAGACTGGTAAGAGGAGTGGAATTGGCAGTTGGCAAAGAGGGAACATGGCAGGAAAAGGCAGTGGCTGGCAGACCCAGGAGCGCTGGGGAGTGTAGGTGGTGTGGAGCTTGCAGACCCCAGACATGGGGAGGAGATGAACAGAGCACACAGGGCAGTTGGCCGACCTCAGACACACATTCACACGCAGATAAACTAGGTGCTTGTGGGAGGCAGTGTAGGGGACGCAAATTCAAGAGAGCGAGGAACAGGCACCATTGTTCCCTCTCTGACCCTACCCCCACAGACAGTGTCACAACCCTGCAACAAGGTTGCCCCGCCCTGGTAAACACCTAAGGCTCCGCCACCCAAAAATAACAGGAGCCACCTGACCAGAAATGACTCAAACAGAACAGCTCAAAGCCCCAGAGCCAATTCTTTTAAGCGAGCAAGAGATAGCCAACCTATCAGATGCACAGTTCAAAACACTGGTGATCAGGATACTCACAGAATTGATTGATTTTTTGTCACAAATTAGATGAACAAATGAAGGTGATGCTAAGTGAAATGAAGGAAAATGCACAGGGAACCAATAATGATGGGAGAAAACTGGGACTCAAAACAGTGGAGTGGATGGGAAGGAAGAAAAAAACAACCAAATAGAAAAGAATGAAGAAACAAGAATTCAAAAAAATGAGGAGAGGCTTAGGAAACTCCAGGACATCTTTAAACGTTCCAACATCCGACTTATAGGGGTACCAGAAGGGGAAGAGGAAGAGCAACAAGTGGAAAAGTTATTTGAACAAATAGTAAAGGAGAACTTCCCCAATCTGGCAAAGGAAATAGACTTCCAGGATGTCCAGGAAGCTCAGAGAGTCCCAAAGAAGTTGGACCCAAGGAGAAACATACCAAGGCACATCATTATTATATTAGCCATGATAAAAATGAAGGAGAGAATTCTAGAAGCAGCAAGAAATAAGGAGACAGTTTCCTACAAAGGAGTTCCCATCAGACTGTCAGCTGATTTCTCAAAAGAGACCTTGCAGGCGAGATGCGGCTGGAAAGAGGTATTCCAAGTCATGAAAGGCAAGGACCTACATCCAAGATTCCTCTATCCAGCAAAGGTTTCATTTAGAATGGAAGGGCACATAAAGTACTTTCCAAATAAGGTCAATTTCAAGGAGTTCGTTATCACCAAGTCCTTATTATATGAAATATTAAAGGGACTTATCTAAGAAAAAGAAGATAAAAAACAGGAACAGAGAAAGGACAGCAAACTCACAGTTATTAACACCCACACCAAAAACAAAAGCAGACTAAGCGGATACCTAAATCAGGAGCAGAGCCATAGAAATGGAGATCACGTGAAAGGTTAGCAACAAGGGAGTGGGAGGAGGAGCAGGGAGAAGGTACAGAGAATAAGTAGCAGAGATGGTAGGTAGAAAATAGACAGGGAGAGGGCAAGAGTAGTGTGGGAAATATAGAAGCTGAAGAACTTATAAGTATGACAAATGAACATGAACTAAGGGGGGGAATGTGAGTGGGAGGGAGTGCACAGGGTGGAGGGGAATGAAGGGGGGAATAGGACAACTGTAATGGCGTAATCAATAAAATATATTTTAAAAAAGAATTAAAGGTCAAACGAGAAAGGCTGGACAAAACATAGAATCGAACGTGTCCAGGTGCTTGGTTGTAGTGTTGTTCCAATACACCAGAGTTGTGGTTTAACCCAGTCAGGGCACATACAAGAAGCAACCATTGAATGCATAAATAAGTGGAGCAACAAATCTGTGTCTCTGTCTCTGTACCTCCACCCTTCCCCCTTCTCTAAAAATCAATAAAGAAATTAAAAAAATAAGAGTTTAAAGTTTACCTTTGGATGATATTTTTATCATGTAGAAGTTAACAGATTATGAAAGTATTATGAGATTGTTGAGTGTAAAAGTGTTAGACATGTAGAAGCATGAAATAAATTTTGTAAATGTAATTGGATTGATGGTTGTCATATAGTATTTTTACTGGAAAGCACAAATGAAATTCTTTTGATGTGAAATTCTTGGAGGTGATTTTCATTCTTTTTTTTTTTTTTTGGTCAACGCAAAGAGTTGAATAGTAATTTGACATTTTTCATACATAAAGGTACTGATGCTGAGCTTTAAATTATTTTTCAGAATACAAGGATTTGGACTTCTCTCTGTTTGCTCATCCGTTGACTCTTTTCCTAGAATAGCCTATTGTCTAGACAGACATCAGTTAGAATCATTTAAGCATTTTATTGCTACAGCTTCTATGTACAGTGGTACCTCCATATGAGCAAGCGACAAATGATGAAACATTTTCTCTTGTGGGGTATGTCGGGATGTATGTAAGTTCTAGCAAGTGCTACGAGTCCTGAAAAAGCGCTGAACGCTGAAACATTTTTTCCTCATCAAAATGTGACAAGTACAGGGTTTGAACAGTTCTGAGTTCTGAAGCCATTGAGTACTGAGGTATGACTGTACTGTAAGGCTTTTGAAGCAAATAGTTTTGATTATTATTATTTATTATGTGGATATTCCCTATAGATACAATTTGAAAAATTAGTCAACTGGTAGAATCTCTTTTTAAAAACTTGTTTAGGCTAAATTCTGAAGCAGGGTCTCTAATATTAGCATTGGAAGAAGTCAACTTTAGCTAGATTTTTCTTTATTTAGTAAAATGTTAGAACTTGACTCCAGATGGGCTGCAATTCTATGTATAGAATATCTTGACGTTAAAAAGCTTTAGCATTTAACTTTTTATTGAAATGTTATTTTGAACAGCTTTCCCCTTTACTAAAGTAAAAATATGTGTATTTCATTTTCTTAAGGAAAACCTTACATGTGTGAAATATGAGTTAACTCAGTTTTTTTTTTGTTGTTGTTGTTGTTTTTAATTCCTTAGACACATAGTGGATCTGTGTGGCGTGTGACATGGGCCCATCCTGAATTTGGACAGGTTTTAGCTTCCTGTTCTTTCGACCGGACAGCTGCTGTATGGGAAGAAATAGTAGGAGAATCAAATGATAAACTGCGAGGACAGAGTCATTGGGTGAGACATTTGTTAGTTTTTGGGAAATGTGGGGGTTTGAGTATCCAAGGAGCATTAATGTTTCCAAGAACACATCAGCTGCTTGGTAAGGTGTTACCACTCCTCTCAGTATTTACCAGTTTCATTGTTCCTTCTTCCATGCTCTTCTCCTACTGTTTTATCTAATTTTGTGTTGGACCCGAAGTGGTACTTGTAAGTACATGTGGCATTGCTTATTATAACTGTGATGGTGAATCCAGAGTATTTGCTTCATCATAGAGTATACTCTAAAACTCCTTAAAAATTGTTTTTTCTCTTTTGTTGTTGGTTACCTTTTCTTTGTCACAAAATATACTCTTTATCTGTTTCTGCCTTAGCTAGAGCTCTTCCTTGATTGGGTTTTTGAGTTTAGGCAAGAGCATAATGTGTTTCCTGCTTTAAGTTCCTCATCTGTAAAGTGAGAGAATTAAACCTAGATTGCCCTTAAGACTCAGTCTAATGTTTTTTTTTTCCTCTTCATTTTTTATAATAGGTTTTGAGGCACAGATGTAAATTTCAAAAAGTACAGTCAAGTGTATTCAGTGAGAACTTCTTCTCTGGCCACAGAGTTCTTTCCCTAGAGGCAACCACTGTTACAGGTTTTTTGTGTATTATTCTGGATATATTACCTATCTTTATAAAAATGTAAATACATTGTTTTTTTCTGTGTTCATACCAGTCCTTCCCATACCCCCTCACACTAATTTTAATGTGCTGTCAATACCGTTTATTTTTCTGCTGCGTTTTAAAATAGTGGTAAAATATACATAGCATAATATTTATAATTTTAACCATAAGTGTAACATTTACTGGCATTAATGACATTCACAATGCTGTGTACCCATCACTGATAGCTATATCAGAACTTCTCATCTTTCCAACATAAACTCTGTATCATTAAAACGTACAGTTTCCTTTCCCCTCCTCCAGCCCCTGGTAACCTCTATTCTACTTTCTGTCTCTGAATTTGACTACTTTAGATACCTCATATAAGTGGAACCATGCAACATTTGTCCTTCTTTTTGTTTGTTTTACTAAGCAAAATGTTTTTAAGGTTCATCTGTGTTGTGTATATATGCCACATTTTGTTTATATATTGTGTATGTATGCAACATTTTGTTTATTCATCTATGGATGGACATCTGGGTTGTTTTCACCTTTTAGCTGTTGCAAATAGTGCTACTATAAGCATCAATATGTAGATAGCTATTTGACACCTTGCATTTCATTCTTTTGGATATATACCTAGGAGTAGACTGACTGGGTCATGTGGTAGTTTTATGTTTAACTTTTTGAGAAACTGCTAGCTAAACTGTTTCTACGGTAGCTGCAATCATTTTACATTTCCATGAACAATGTATGAGGGTTCTAGTTTCTCTACTTCCTTGCCAATGCTTGTTAAGTGGTGTCCTGTACTGGTTTTGATTTGCATTTCCCCAATGTTTAATGATGTGCTAATGATCATTTGTATATCTTCTTGTGATACTGTGATTTATAAGACATATGTATTTGATTATTCAGATGACCAAAATGTATTTCTCTTATATATTTAGGTTTCATTCATGGTTCCAGAATCATGGCTCCCAAAACCCTCGGAATTTCTTAAGTATTGAGAGTGATAAAGGTGTCTGTTGTTATGTTAATCATGTAACTTTTGGAAAGCACCTAAGGATGAGTGTAGTTAACCATGCCATTAGAGTGTTGAAACTCTCAGTCCCACCCCTCAACCTCCAGGGAAGAGAGGGGCAAATGAGTTACTCAGTCATGTCTATGTAAGACTTCATAAACACCCAAAAGGATAGGGTTTGGAGAGCGTCTGGGTTGGTGCACATGTACAGATTTGGGAAGAGTGACATGCCTGGAGAGGGCATGGAAGCGCCGTGTCCTTTCCCCATACTTTTCATCTCTTCCATCTGGCTGTTCCTGAGTTCTTTTATAATAAATCAGTAATATGGTAAGTAAAATGTTTCACTGAGTTCTGTGAGCTGCTGTAGAAATTAATTTCTCCCAAGGAGCAGCTCTTGGGAACCTCTGATTTATAGTCAACTAGTCTGAAGCACTGGCTTCTGAAGTCATGGGTCAGTGGGGGCAGTTTTGTAGTACTGAGCTGTGGTATTCGACAGTGTCTCTGGGTAGATAGTGTTAGAATTTAGTTGAATTCTCCTCAGACCTCTTGGGTTCTGAGAATTGTTCATTGGTGTAGGCCCTACACTGTAGAAGGACCCTTCCCCCTCACCCCCAATTGGAATTGTTACCAGAACCCTTTTACTTCTTTAGTGGAAATCTCTACTCAATGTCTACTCCATTTTTTAAACTGGGTTTTTTGTTGTTGTTGTTGCTGAGTTGTAGGAGTTCTTTGTATAATCTAGGTATTAATCCCTTATTAGATAAATGATTTGTAAATATCTTCTCCCATTCTGTGAGTTGCCTTTTCATGTTCTTGATAGTGTCCTTTGATACACAAAATTTTCAAATTTTCATGAAGTCCAATTTATTTATTTTTTGTTTCCTGTTTTTGGTATCATATTCAAGAAATCATTGTACAATACAATGTCATGAACATTTTCCTCAGAATTTTCTTTTAAGACTGTTATAGTTTTAACTCCTACATTTAAGTCTTTGATTTATTTTGAGTTAATTTTTGTATATGGTCTAAGATTAGGGTCCAGTTATTCTTTTGCATTTGATATCCTGTTTTCTCAACACCTTTTATTGAAAAAAATGTTCTTTTCCCATTGAATGATCTTTTCACTCTCCTTGAAAATCTCTTGACTATGTGTTTCTGGGCTCCATTCCCTTGGTTTGTATATCTGTCCTTATGCCAATGCCATACTGTTTTAATAGCTGTAGGGTTGTAGTTTGCATGCTGTTCATACGGTTTTACAATTCTCTTTTTTTGTGTGTAATGGAAGGGGTTGTTCTCACTGCCTTTGCACCAAAACCTTCCTCAGGTAAATAGCTGCTTAATAGGAGGAAAGAAGGGAAATTTAGGGAAGTATTTTTTCTAGCAGTCAGCCTGAGATGGACCAGTTAGTATACCATAGGTAGGGTTCAGGGGTGGTGGCATATAAAGGATTTTTAATTGAATTTAGATACATTTATTTATATGTAGTTAAATTGTCATTAATTTAATATTTTAGCATTCATGTTGATATTATTCAGTGTTGTTTGTAGAGAAGAGTTTGCAGAGATGGGGCTGTGGATCCAAGACGACAGAGGAGTGAGTGGAAGTTACTTTCACCTGCTCCCAGGACCAATCTGGAATTACAACTAAATTGTGGAGAAATCATCGGGAATAAAAACTGAACCATAGCAAGAGAAAAGCCTTATAACCACAGACAGACAAAAGAAACATCTTAAACACAATGTGACTGGTAGGGAGTGTGGAGAGGACGCAAGAGGGCTGGTGGGACGGCCACAGGAAGCAGCTGAAGTTCTGGAGGCATATCTAAGCAGCCGGGGGGATCCCCCTTAGAAGTTTGGGATCTAAACCGCAAGCTAGGCTTCCCAGCCTACAGCACCAGAGTCCGAAATGTGCACAGATAGCATCCAAATGGTAGGGTTGCTCTCTGCCAGAGACAGATGGCTGGAGATGAAAAGAACCATTTAAAGAGCCATTGCATAAATATGAATCCACTTACCCTGGGCTCCGGAAAAGGATTGGGGGCAGAATGGACTAGAGGCATTTGAGGAGAGACTGGGGATGGAAATTTTGAGGACGAAACAGAGAGCTCCTGCCAGGATTCTGGTGCTGAGTTACCCTTTACTGAAGTCTATTTTGCTCAGGCAGACCACTTTTTTCTGAGTGGCATCAGTCTGAAGGGAAGCAACAGCCCCACCACCAAGAGTGACTTTGCCCCACCCTGTGGTACTTAAACCTGACTGCTGAGTGCAGAGTAACTAGGTTAACACCTGAAGGAGTCATCTACAGACAGTAGACCCTGGTAGTCTCGACAGGCTGCTTAAGGACAGATGGGATCACCATTTGACATCACCAGAGGTGGATCCTAGATGCTATAGAGAGGAAATCCACCATGGTCTTCTCCATTATTTGTGATATGTTTTTCCTTTGTAGTTTTTTAATATTCTTTTTTTTTTCTTTAAATATTTTATTTATTTAGAGGGGAAGGGAAGGAGAGAGGGAGAGAAATATCAGTGTATGGTTGCTTCTTGTGTGTCCCCTGCTAGGACCTGGCCTGCAACCTAGGCATGTGCCCTGACTGGGAATTGAACTGCGATCCTTTGGTTCCCAGGCCCCCACTCAATCCACTGAGCTACACTAGCCAGGGCTTAACATTCATTTTGTGTCTATAAGTTTGTGCATATTAAGTCACTAGATTTTATATGAAAGTTCATTTTAATTCTCATATATTGTTCCTCCCTTTTCTTACCCTATTTTACCTTCTTTCCTCTTTAGTTTTAAATTTTGCTTTCTGTCTTGCTACACTTTGTTTCCATTCTGCAGTCTTACTATTTTTCCCCTGTATACCCTCTTAAAACCAATGTTATTATCAATGGTCATTTCACATTCTTCTTCCTACTCTTAAATACCCGTGTTCTCTCTCCAACTATAGCAATCTTTGCTTGCTGGTGGTGGATATGGTAGTAGTTATTGCAGTTTTTATTTTATTTCTAGATCGTCATCATTTTTGTATTTCAGATCTCAAAATCTTTTGTTTCCCTCTCTTCATTTTGTCTTTATCCAATCCGTTCATTTTTTCATCTCAAATTTTATTTTTTTCCCTGCCTTAGCTTGATTTTCATTTCTCAGTCTTGTTAGTCCCTCTTTATAATCTCAAAATCACTTCCTTTTCTTTAAGGCATCTCTTAAACTCTTCTTTCTTTATTTTTTCCTCTTATTCCCATCCCTCCTATATTAATTTTAGCTCATTTGTTGTTGATACTGCTGTGGTGGATCTTTTTCTCCAATTTGGTCCCTATTTTTTATTATTTACATTTTTCCTTTTCTCACTTTCTAAAAAAATTTATTTTATTTTGTTTTATATTTCTGTTTAAAATTAATACTTGTATGCTTCCCTTCTCTTACTTCACTCCTCCTTTATTCCCTTTTTTAATTATGATATAAATTTAACTTTCTCTCTTCACATCTCTTTGACTCCCTACTCTTATTAGCATTGCTGCCTCTGACTTCTGAAAATCACTTCTCTTTCAGTAGATCATTTCAAATAGCTCTCCTCATAATAGTCTTAATCAAATTACACTCTTATTAATACTGGTTCATATGCTGTTGATAGTGGGACTACGGGTTAGAGTTATTTTTGTGGTTGTGGATTTGTTTCCTGGGCTTTGTGGTTTTGTTGTCACAGCACCTACACAACAGCATACAAGATATGGTGGGTACAGTGACTCTCAGTCACCCAGCTAGAGGGAAGAACTCACCAAGAATGATCCAACATCAGTCAAAACCCAATTATATCCAGAGAGCCAATGTAAACAGCATAAACAACATAAATGGCATTCCAAGAGCTCCAAGTTCAGGAGATCAAGGAGATTGTACCACTAAATCCCACAGGTCTCCTACCACAGAAGTTCATGCCACAAACTCAGGGAGTCAAAACAGATCAATTTAAGAAGCAGAAGCAAACAAAAAGTGTCTCAAAAATAATGAGAAGACAAAGAAACAACCCCAAATGCAAAGCAAAGGTGGAATCCTCAGAAAGGGTGCTAAATGAAATAGAGGCTAGTAAACTTTCAGACATTGAGTTGAAATTCAGCTCAGTGAGAATCGCAAAGAACTACAAAGAAAGGACAGGAAACTTATTGTGAAGTACATGAGCATGAGAAAGGACATAAAAACTATCAATAAGAGCCAGGAGGAAATGAAGAAAATAATTTCTGAATTTGAAAACATAGTAGAAGGAATAAAAAGTAGGCCAGATTAAAGAGAGGATCAAAATCAGCAAGCTAGAAGACAAGTTAGAAAAAAATTCCCAGAAGGAGCAAGAGAAGAAAAAAAAAAACCTCGAAAAGAATGAAGAAGGGGCAAGGGAACTGCAGGACAACACGAGACATAATAACACCCATGTAATAGGGATACTAGAAGGAGAGGAAGAGGAGCAAGGGATAGAAAATCTGTTTGAAAAAAGTAATGAGGGAAAACTTGCCTAATTTGATGAGAGAAAAGGCCACACAACCCCAGGAAGTACAGAGGGTCCCAATCAAGGGGAACCTAAAGAGGCCCACTGTTAGACACATCACAAGTAAAATGGCAAAACTAAAAGACAAAGGGAGAATCTAAAAGGCTGCAAGGGAGAAACAGGAAGTGACATAAAAGGGTGCTCTGATACAGCTAGCAGGTGACCTCTGAACAAAATACTACAAGCTGGGAGGGAATGGCAAGGAGTACTCCCAAGTAATGAAAAGCACAGGCCTGCAACCAAGATTACTCTACCCAACAATGCTCTCATTTAAAATGGAGGGTGAAATAGGGTTTCCCAGACATAAGAAGACTAACAGAATATAGTTCCACCAAACCAGCATTGCAAAACATGCTAAAGGGACTGCTTTAAGAAGATGGAGAATAGTGAGAGAGAGGAACACAGGTACAAAGGGGGGAAATGACAATGAATAAGTAGCTGAATGGATAAGAAAACATGAACTGCACATATGCTGCCTATAAGAGACCCATTTTGTAACAAAAGAATCTCAGAGATAGAAAGTGAAGGGTTTGAAAAAATATTCTAAGCAGATGGAGAGGACGAAAAAGCTGGGGTACCATTACTTAATATGAGACAAAATAGATTTCAATACAAAGGACTTAAAAGAGACAAAGAAGGACACTTCATAATGATTAAGGGAAGAATCCACAAGGAAGACAGAAACATTATAAATGTATATGCAGCTAGCATGAGAGCACCCAAATATATAAGGAGAAGCTTTACTAAAAAAGATTTTATTTATTTTTAGAGAGAATGATAGGAGGGGGAGAGGGAGAGAAACATCAATGTGTGGTTGCCTCTTGTGTGCCCACTACAGGGGGCCTAGTCCACAACCCAGGCATGTGCCTTGACTGGGAATTGAAGTGGGGACCCTTTGATTCTCAGGCTGGCACTCAGTTCACTCAGCCACACCAGCCAGGTCTGGATAAGGAAAATTTTGCAGGACATCAAGAAAAAATAGACAATAACACACTTACAATAGGGGATTATAACACCTCACTGTCAACAATGGATAGATCTTCCAAACAAAGAATCAACAAGGATATTGTGGAACTGAATGACACACTAGAACAAATAGACTTAATTGATGTATACTGAACTTTTAACCACAAACAAGCAAAACATTCTTTTCAAATTCACATGGAACATGTTCAGTGATAGAACACATGATAGGACACAAAACAATCCTTAACAAATTAAAGATGATCAAAATAATGTCAGTCATTTTTTTGGATGTTAAGGGCTTGAATCTAGAAACTAACTTCAAGGAGAAAACTTAAAAACAGTCATATTCATGGAGACTGAATACATGTTAGTAAATAATGAATGGATTAACAGTGAGATCAAGGATGAAATCAGAAAGGGTCTGGAGACAAATGAAAATGAACATACAGCAGTCTAAAACCTATGGGACACAGCAAAGGCAGTCCTGAGGAGGAAGTTCATACCAATACAGGCCTACCTAAAAAGAGAAAAAATTCAAATAAACAGCCTAATTCTACATGTACAATATCTGGGGAATAATAACAAACAAAGCCCAGAGCAAGTAGATGGAATGAAATTATTAAGGTCAGAGCACAATTAAACGACATAGAGAATAAAAGAGTAATGCAAAGGATCAATAAATCCAGGAGCTGCTGCTTTGAAAAGATAAAGAAAATCAACAAGCCTATACAACCAGACTCGCCAAGAAAAAATGAGAGGGAACCCAAATAAGTCAGAAACAAAAGAAGAGAATTTACAACTGATAACCATGGAAATACAAAGGATTGTAAGAAATTACTAAAAAAAAACTGTATGCCGAGAAATTTCACAACCTGGGTCAGATTGGACATACTTATAGGAACATAAAATCTTCCAAAACTGAATGAAGAAGAAGCAGAAAGCCTGAACAGACCAATAAAAGCTGGTGGAATTGAAGCAGTAGTCAGAAAACTCTGTCACATAAAATCCCTGGACTGGATAGTTTAACTGGAGAATTTTACAAAATATTTAAGGGAGAGCTAATTGCTATCCTTCTCCAACGAATCCCAAAAATCCAAGAAGAGGGAAGACTCCTAAAGTCTTCTTATGAAGCCCTCATCATCATAATTCCAAAAGAAGATAAAGACACAACAAAGAAAGAGGACTACAGGCCAACATCACTGATGAACGTAAGATGCTAAAATCATCAGCAAAATATTAGCAAACTGATCCATCAATACATGAAAAAGGTCATACACCATGGTCAAATGGGATTCATCTCAGGGATGCCAGGATGGTACAATATTCTCAAATCAATAAAGAAAATACATCACATAGACAAAAGGAAAGACAAAAATCACATGATCTTATCAATAGATACTGCAAAAGCATTTTGTAATGTACAGCACCTATATATGATAATAACACTCAGCAAAGTGGGAGTAGGGGGAGCATACCTCAAAATGAAGGCCATATGCAAGAGACCTACAGCCAACATCATACTCAATGGGCAAAATCTAAAAGCTTTCCCACTAAGATCAGGAACAAGATAAGGGTGTCCACTTTAACCTCTTCTATTCAACATAGTATTGAAAGTTGTAGCCATAGCAGTGTGATAAAAAGAAATAAAAGGCATCCAAATTGGAAAGGAGGAAGTAAAACTGTCATTGTATGCAAATGACATAATAGTGTACATAGAAAACCCTATAGACTCCTCCAAAAGACTACTCAACCCAGTAAGTGAATTTGCCAAAACAGCAGGATACAAAGTCACCATTCAGAAATCAAAGGCATTTTTGTACACCAACAATGAAATATCAGAAACAAACTAATAAAAAAAATCCTATTTGATACAGCAACAAGAAAAGTAAAGTACCTAGGCGTAAACTTAACCAAGGAAGTAAAAGACCTGTACTCATAAAACTACACAACACTGAACAAACTAAGGAAGACACAAATAAATGGTAGCATGTACCATTTTCATGAGTTGGAAGAAGTAACATCAAAATGTCCATACTACGGAAAACAATTTATAGTTCAGTACAATAATTATTAAAATGCCAATGATAGGTTTCACAGATGCAAAATAAATATTTCAAAAATTTATATGTAACCATAAAAACCCCAAATAGTATCAGCAATTTTGAGGAAGAAGAATAAAGAAAGAGATCACAATATGTACCATCAAACTGTATTATAAGGCTGCTGTAATCAAAACAGTCTGGTACTGGCATAAGAATAGACACATAGATCATTGGAACAGAATAGAGAGCCCAGAGATCAACCCATGTCTTTATGGTCAATTAATATTTGACAAAGGGGGCAGAAGTGTGAAATGGATTAAAAATAGCTTTTTCAATAAATGTTGGGAGATCTGGACAGCTACATGCAAAATAATGAAACTTGACCACCAACTTACACCATACACAAAAATAAATTCAAGGTGGATAAAAGACATATAAATATGTCACAAACCATAAAAGTCCTAGAGGAGAACATAGGCAAGAAAATAGCAGATATTGCAAACAGCAGTATTTTCACCAATATGTTTCCTAGAGCAAGGGATATGAAGGAAGGAATAAGTGGGACTACCATCAAATTAAAAAGCTTGTGCATGGCTAAAGAAGACATCAGCAAAATGAAAAGGGAACTGACCGTATGGGAAAATACATTTGCCACTGATACCTTGGAAAAGTTTTGTCTCCAAAACATTTAAATAACTCACGTAACTCCGCATGACGACAGTCCAATAAAAAAACTGGGCAAAGGACCTGGATGATATGGGCTCCTTTCAGCGGGGTCTGTATGTTGTGGATGCAATGAACAAATTCACATGGACTACAGAAGTCCTTTGGAGAAAATGGATGGCATGGCCATTCTCAGAGACAGCGTGCCTCGACCCTTGCCTGGGCAGTTTTTTATTGGGTTTCTAATAGTATACATCAAAGAAGTTCCTCATTCATTATGCTCAGGTTGGCTTTAGGTGATTACTTTTTACAGATTACAAAGGAAAGGATGTTACTGATTACTTATAGATTAACAAGGAAAAAATGTTGCAAATGCAAGAGAATGAATGATAAGTTTGATTGGTGTGGTTATGCTCAGTCCTGGGGAGAATTAATACAGACTTTTGGAAGTTAATGTAAAGATAACGCAGTAAACATTTGCTGCTTCAACTCAGGGTGAGGGAGTTTTAGCAAGAGCTAGTATCCAGGCAGCCTAGGTATAATGCAGGCCTGTTTTTCCCACTGGAAAGCTGATCTGTGGGTTTCGCTCCTGTGTGCTGACTTGCACGTGTTGGTTTTCCGATAGGGCTGGTCTACATTTGCCTTGCCAGGCAGATCAGTTCCTTATATTTCCCACCTTGATTTTAGTTAGGACTGCTGCAAAGCTTGTCGGTTTTCCTGTAGGTCTGGGCTACATTCGCTATGCCAAGTGGATCAGTTTCCTATACTGGGAACAGACACTTCTCCAAGGAGGACATATAGAGGGCCCAGAGACTTATGAAAGGATGCTCAGCATTACTAGCCATCAGAGAGATACAAATTAAAACAACAATGAGATACCACTTCACATTGGTAAGAATGGCCATCATAAACAAATCAACAAAGTACAAGTGCTACTGAGGTTGTGGAGAAAAGGGAACCCTAGTGTACTGTTGGTGGGAATGCAGACTTGTGCATCCACTGTGGAAAACTATGGAATTTTCTTAGAAAAACTAAAAATGGAACTGTCGCCTTCTGATATGACAATTCCACTGCTGCGGTTATACCCTAAGAATCTTGAAACACCAATTCAAAAGAACCTATGCACCTAAATGTTCATAGCAGCGCTATTTAAAATAGTTAAGTGCTGGAAACAGCCTAAGTGCCCATCAGTAGATGAGAGGATTAAAAAACTGTGGTACATTTACATAATGGAATACCACACAGCAGAAAGATAGGAGGAACTCCTACCCTTTGTGACAGCATGGATGGATCTGGAGAGCATTATGCTAAGTTAAGTAAGCCAGAAAGTGAAAGACAAATAGTATGTGATCTCACCTATAAGTGGAGCCTAGTCAAAAAGACACATACGTGAGCAAAATAGAACCAGAGAGATAGAAATAAGGAATAAACTGATATTGACCAGAGGGGAGGGGGACGGGACCATACAGGGGCATGAAGGGGGTGGGTGAATTCAAGGAATAAGTATAAAGGACCCATGGACAAGGATTGAATGTGGGAGATGGGGAAGATGGAATATGGGAGATGGGGTATGGACAGGGCAGGGAAGATTAGTGGGGGAGAAATGGGGGAAACTCTAACTGAACAAGAATAAAAACATTTAAAAAATTAGAAGTTTGCAGAGATGCTATCATTAAAATTTTTGTAATATTATTTAAATGTTGACAGTCCTTAAGATGTATTTTGATAACTATAGATAGTAAGTTTTTGCTTCCTAAATTTCATTGATGTTTTTAGTAAAAGATAATCTTATCTAGGTTGCAGAAAATAACTTATAAATGCTGTTGTGGAATTCTGCTGTTATAAAGCCAGCCTCGTACCATCCATATTCTTAGTGTCTGCTAAATGCTTTCTTGTAAGAGTGGATAGAGGTAGTCAAAGTAGGGTTAATTGACATTTATGCTCTAAGAAAAAGTTTCATACCTTCCATTTTACTGCTAAAGAATCTGAATTCATTTAATTTACTGCTTGTAGCAGACTTTGCATGACAAAACTATCTATATGAAAATTCTGACATTTTCTCGTTTAATGCCCAGTCCACTTAAGAAAGAATACTTACATAATTTAATAGTTAGACCTTTTAAGGTCTAATTTCTCCTGCCATAAATAAATTATTTTTTTACCTTGGGAAGCTCTGTATGTGGAATTTGGCCAAGTACTTTGGAGGAAATTGAGGTCCATGTACATTTTAAATATTGGGCCTTATTCAAGGCAATGTATCCTTGTAAACCACAGAGAGAGCAGTTCCGTGTGATATTAGAGCTTGTGTTCTTTCCTTCCATTGTACCATCCTTTTCTTTTTTGGTACAGTAGTCTCCCTTTATACGTGGGAGATGCATTGCAAGACCTTTCTTGGATGCCTGAAACTATGGGTAAAAAGTATGAAACCCAATATGTATTTTTTCCCCTATATAAAGCTATGATAAAGATTAATACATAAATTAGTCACAACAAAGAGATTAACAACAACAATAAAATAGAACAATCATAACAACATACTGTAATAATAGTTACGTGAGTGTGATCTCTCAAAATATTTCATTGTACTATACTCACTCTTATGATGATGGGAGATAAAACAGTGCCTATGTGATGATATGAAGTGATGTGGATATGCTGAATAAAGGGATGATTCATATCCTGGCTGGACAGTGTGTGATTTCATTCTGCTACTCAGAATATCGCCCAATTTAAAAATTATGAACTTTTATTTTTTGGAATTTTCCATTGAATATTTTCAGACTGGTTGACCACTGGTAAGTGAAACCACAAAAAGTGAAACCTCAGATAAGGTGGGGGGAGTACTGTATGTAATTTAAATTGTAAATTTTTTTTTCAGGTTAAGAGGACAACTCTAGTGGACAGCAGAACATCTGTTACTGATGTGAAGTTTGCTCCTAAGCATATGGGTCTTATGTTAGCAACCTGTTCAGCGGATGGTATAGTAAGAATATATGAGGCACCAGATGTCATGAATCTCAGTCAGTGGTCTCTGCAGCATGAGATCTCATGTAAGCTAAGCTGTAGTTGTATTTCTTGGAACCCTTCAAGGTAAGCTTACATTGCATACTTGAGATAATACAATCCTAGAAAAACAAATTGGTAATTTTTAAGCTAGCATTTGATGATTTTCTTAATAATCCTTTTCTTAGTCATGTTCATTATTTTAATATAATATAGTACTGTGTTATTAAATTGTTATTATATATTATGTAGAATAACATTTTTTCCTTCACCTTTTCTCTTGACCCCCTATTTCTACTGCACAGAAGAAACCAGCCATTTAAGATATTTTGGTGTATACCTTCTGGGCTTTTTCTATGGACATACAAATAAATATTTAATGCTTATATAAATGCACAAATAAATGCAAACATGTACAAGTATATACTATCATGTACAGGTAGATACAAAAACACATAAGACATTTATAGACATACATTTTTTCTCCTTGCACTTTTTTTCATTTATAAATAACTTGTGGGCATTTTTTTATGCATTACTATATCTAGTCAGTCCTACGTTATTCCTTTAACTACTGTATAGATTGTGACTAAGATAGTACCATATTGCTTTTTATTAAATTGTTTTAAAAATTAAAGGAGCCCTGGTTGGTGTGGCTCAGTGGATTGAGCTCTGGCCTGCAAACCTAAAGGTCACAGGTCGATTCCTGGTCAGGGCACATACCTGGGTTGCAGCCCAGGGTCCCCAGTTGGGGGCATAGAGGCAAACAATCCTTGTATCACTTGCACATTGAGGTTTCTTTCCCTCTTTCTCCATCCCTTCCCTTCTCTGTAAACAAGTAAATAAATAAGATCTTTTAAAAAATTAAAGGAATAATGAATCACTTGGTAAAGAAAAAATTCAAGTAATCCAGAAGGGTATACATGAAAAGTAAAAGTTTCTCTACCTCCTAAAAAAATGTTCTTGTTAATGGTTTTGTAATGTTAATGGTTTTGTTTTTGGATTTTAATTCTGGTAGTCAACTAATCTATTTTTAAATGATTAACTCATACCCTGTGTTGTTTCTGTTTATCTATACTCAATATGTGAAAGAAGAATTTTGGTACATTTATAAAACTTTTCTCTTCCTGATGTGTCACTAGGTATTTGTGGAGCTGTTGATAGTTTTAATTATGGTGGTAATTATCGTAATTTCAAATGATGTTTATTTTTCTATGTTGTGATCTGTAAATTTTTAGACTGTATATTGACTCACCTTTTTAAAAAACGAAATTAGCTTATTTTGCTTCTACCTTACATTTACCCTTCCATATCCTAATATGGTATTGCTTACATGCTGGCAAAATTCACAGTATTTATGTTTACACTGTCATTAATACATATGTAAATATTTTGTCTTTTGAATAGAAGTTGATCCTAAAAATTAATCAATAACTAAGTTTACAATATCAGATTATGTAAGTTCATTATAGGTACAGATATTACATGGAAACTATTGTTTACACAGAATAATCTGGTGTTCTCTTCACTGCTGTATTTTGTTTCTTGATTCCTTTCCTTCTGGGTTATACTTGGCTGTCACAGTTTTCATATCACTTCTTGTCTTCAGACTTTTTTCATTTTGATGGCATACCTCCTAAAATAATTTTTTTCCATAGGGTATGGATGGCAAACTCTTACAATGCTTGCACCTAACAATGTCTTAACTTTACCCCATGCTTAATTGTAATTTAGCTAGTTTTAGAGTTCTAAGTGGTGTGTAAGAATTTCAAAGATTTTGTTCTTTAAGTGTTAGTCAAGAGATGTCTGAGGTCAGTCAAATGCTGGTTCTTTGTAGGTAGCCTGTTCTTTCTGGAAGTTTTTAGGATTTTGTCTTACTACTTTTAATTCTGTTTGAAAGTATATTTTCCTAGTTTGTGGTTTGTCCTTTTGACACTGTGGTGACTTGATAGTTAACAGAGAGTAATGAACTATAATGTAGCCATAGTCATTCCTTCATTGTTATAGTGTTTTTTATTTTTATTTGAGAAAATCTTCCCCACCTTGAGGTTGTCAGCTGTATTCTGGAAGGTTGGTTTTGCCTTTCGAATTTAGGACAGTAATCCCCCGATTGCTATGAATGTGGTTTGAGGTTTGTGGTTTGATTTCTATAATGTAACCAGGATGTTTCTAGGTTTTTTTCGTTTTATTATTATTTAAAAAAATGTTTTTATCTTCACCTGAGGACATTCTTTTTCCATTGCTTTTAGAGAGAGGGAGGGAACTGAACCTGCAACCTTTCGGTCTACAGCATGGTGCTCTAACCAACTGAGCCACACTGTCCAGGGTGGTATTTTTTCTTTATTATTAATTTTTTTTGTTGTTAAGGAAAATTTCAGATATTCTAAAAGTAGTAATAGAATTACAGAAGGATCCTCACATGTCAATTACCCATCTATAACTCAAAACTACTATTGATTTACAATATGTATACATGCCTTCTCCCCCAGCCCCCCCCCCAAAAAAAAGACTGTATTAAAGTAAATAGAGACACATACTATTACTTGTTGGTCTTTTTTGATTCATCCTGCTTGATGCTTAGAGATTTCTTTCAAAATACAGATTCTTGTCTCAAATTGGGGATCCTTTATGATTCTTTAACAGTTCTCTTCTATTATATCTGTTCTGTCTTTCTGGAACTGGTCTTTGATTATTCTGGGCTCATTTTCCTTTTCTTTAAAGTTGTACTACTCTGTCCCCCAGATCGCCAGTGTGGTCTCCAGGCACATATTTTGTATCATCCATTTTTGGAGGGATGGGGGAAGCGTGGGTAGGGTGGCAAATTGGCAATCATTTTAATTGTTAAGAAGTCTTCTTTTTCTCTGATTACTCTTTCACCAACACAAAGCACAAAAATGCAGAAAACATGGTGGTAAAAAGAGTGCAAAAGAGATAACTTACTTTCAATATGAGAGCTGAAGCAAGAAGGTAGAGCCTCACTTTGTTCTACCTCAGCATGGAATGTGTATGTCAGGTGACTCAATTTTTTTGCAGAGCTGTTTCAGACATGTTCACGAATGACTGAAAACCCCAAGTACTAGATTTTTGGGGTTACAAGTAAATTTCAGCAATTAGGTTAGTTTACGAATATAGAAATCTGCAAATAATGAGGATATGTGTCTATTTTCTCAAAGATCTGTATACCTTCATTTTTGTCTTTCATGCATGTGTCTTTGTTTTCTTTGAGTATGTGTTAGTCTTTACTTAATTTATTTGTTTTTATGAGCAAGAGATTATTATGGTTAGTAGAGAAAACTGTTTTTTTTACTTTTCTTCTGTTAGGTGCTCTGTTTTCTTAATAGCTCACCCACTTACCTACAGGTTTGGCTGAGTTTCATCTAAGTTAGGTGGAGTGGTTAGCAGGATTTCTTGGTAGGGAATGCTGAAATGCCAAAGTCTGGAGGACCTGATTTGGGGGGATGGAGCATTTTTATGTATTTTGTTCCTTCTCGTCCCTCTCCTTGCCAGTGTCTGAGTACTATATTTTAAGTTCTTACCTGTTTTACATTCTAAATCATCTCACTAGAATCTTTTTTCAGACTTTAGCATAGAGCAGAGTTATCTGCCAGCCTTTGGGTTCTTCTAATTACAGTTCTTTAAATGAGTCACCTTATGACTCATTCCTCTTCACTCCATTTTTTGAGTGAAGGTTGGAGGTTCTAGAATTTCATCCTTACTGATTGCCATATGGGCTCTTTTCCCCCTTTGCATTTTCTGTCTCACTTTCTGCTTCCTGTTTTGGGGTTCTTTCACGTTTTAAAATTTCTGGTGGCACACTGATTTCTAGCACTGTTGTGGTGTTACTTTTTTCATCATTTCCATGGAACCTTAGGAGGGAGGAGGAGTTGTGGATAATCAGTCTGCTATAAACAAAGTGCTGGGTGGTTTTTCTTACTGAGTCATGTTTGGAAGACCTTAATGTGAACATGTTATTTCAGGATATACAAATGAGGTAATCCCCAATTCAGTTGTTATCCAGATATTTTATAATTTTATTTAAAAATGCTTTAGTTTGAAAGACATTTTTAATAATTTTAGAATATGTTACTATAAATGTATTTTTGCTCCTTGCTAAAATATTTAACATAGTTTTAAAAAAGTTATATTTATAGAACATTAAAAAAGAGAGTTTGTGAGATACAGAAATTACATCTCTTTGGTTAAGATTTATTGTAGTGTAAATAACTTGGAATTTTATTACTACAGAACTTTGCAGTTTTCCTGGTATTTTTCTTATTTAGGTAACTTGATTCACTATCAGAAGCTTCAGTAATCAAGCTTTAGGAATAAAGAACTAAGCCTTTTTTTAAATTACCACATTCTGTTTTCAGCTTTATGAGTTGGCAGATCAGAAGACCAAGGTTAAAGTTCAAATAAGGGTGTCATGTTCATAGAGATATAACTT
Organism: Carollia perspicillata; assembly: GCA_004027735.1. Taxonomy (NCBI): domain Eukaryota; kingdom Metazoa; phylum Chordata; class Mammalia; order Chiroptera; family Phyllostomidae; genus Carollia; species Carollia perspicillata. The sequence goes on along the minus strand of PVKM010020026.1, from coordinate 283 downwards.
AATCTGCGTGAGGGAGGGAAAGGAAATCAATATCTAAGTAATTAGATATTTTTAAAAGTATATTTTATTGATTATGCCATTACAGTTCTCCCATTTCCCCCCTTCATTCCCCTCCACCCTGCACACCCCCTCCCACCCACACTCCCCCCCTTTAGTTCATGTCCATGTATCATAAGTTCTTTAGCTTCTACATTTCCCACACTATTCTTGCCCTCTCCCTGTCTATTTTCTCCCCACCATCTATGCTACTTATTCTCTGTACCTTCTTCCCACCCTCTCCTTC
>PVKM010020025.1:0-23697 GCA_004027735.1 Carollia perspicillata | reverse complement strand
GGACACCAGGGTAGGCGGGTCTGTGGCCATGGGAGCGGGAGCTGTGGGTGGAGAGACCGCCCTAGCCGAGTCTATGGGGCAGAGAGGAGAAACGCTGGCCCAGACAGGAGGACAGGACACCGGCATAAGGCAGCGGTCTGTCCTCAGCTGGACTGTGCCTAGACATTGTCTAGCGCAGTGCCTCCCAACCTCTGTCACCCCTTGGCGTCCACAGAAATGACCCCATTGGGAAGGCACCTGGGACATGTGGGTGCAGCATTCACACAGGAGGACTGCCACCAGCCTTGGGCCTGTGTCTGGCTTTGCACTGGCCACTGGGAAGCCGGGGCGTCTCTGTCTTGTTTCACGCACGTGTGGTGTGCTGGTGGGAAGTTCTGACCTATAGCATGTGCCAACTGGCTGGACTCTCAGGCCGTCTCCCAGCGATCCTTGTTCCGTGGGACCGGGCTCTAGATTCTCAGTTAGGTTTACAGGAGCCAGTGAAGGAGAAGAGTTGATAATTTATGGGAACAACGTGATAGTTTGATCTCTAGGAGTCTGGGAGGGTTGAGAGAGAGGAGGGTGGATGGCTTACTCCAGGGAACGGCCGCATCATTTTGGGAGGGTCCCTCCCGCGCTGCGCTTCCCCAGAGGATAGCCTTCAGAATTACCAGGGACCACAGAAATAATCCAATTCCCCCATCTAACCCCACCCCAGAGAGTCTGATTTAATAAACACAGAGATTTCACTATAGTAAAAACACAGTAACCATGTTATTTAAAAGCTCTCCAAGGAAGGCTAATTATTAGCCAGACTTTAAAACCACTGGCTTAATGTTCATTAATGTGTGAAAAAGCACTTTCTCTTCCTCTTTCCTGAAAAATAAACTCTGAAACACTTCCTGGCGGGCAGAGAGACAAAATATTCTGGGACAGAGTACTTGGAGGTGGAGGACAGGATCAGTTGACCTTTGTTCAAACACCTTTCAACGACCAAGGCTGATCTATTTCCAAAATGTACTGTCAGCCTTCATTACCATGGCGTGCCAGTGGCCTTGGCCATGCTTGTATTTTGTCACTTATTGTTGTTTGAGCAGAAGCATTAGCAAAATGAACTTAAGAAGGTACAGCATGGGCCCTGGCTGGTGTAGCTTAGTGGATTGAGCGCGGGCCTGCAAACGAAAGGATCACAGTTCGATTCCCAGTCAGGGCACATGCCTGTGTTGCGGGCCAGTTCCTAGCGGGGAACGCACAAGAGGCAACCATACATTGATATTTCTCTCCTTCTCTCCTTCCCTTCTCCTCTAAAGAAAAATAAATAAAATCTTTAAAAAAAAAAACGAAAGAAAGTACAGCATACTGGGGATGGACAGTCCTTGATCTCACTATGAAACACAAATAGCACCCTGGCTAGTGTGGATTGGGTGCTGGCCTGCAAACCAAAGCGTCACCTGTTTGATTCCCAATCAGGGCACATGCCTGGATTGTGGGCCAGGACCTCAGTAGAGGGCACATGAGAGGCAACCACACATTGATTTTTTTTTCTCTCTCTCTTTCACCCTCCCTTACCCTCTCTCTAAAAATAAATAAATAAAACCTGTAAAAAAAAGAAAAACACAAATAGCACCTGGGGGTGGGACGATGACAATAGGGAAGTAACCAAGGGCTTTAGCATTTGGGGCCAAGGACCAGGGCTGCAAAGTCAAGATCAGGGCTCATTTCCGGTTCCACCAGCACCTGCACGTGTCCTTAGGAGTTAGACACCACTTTTCTGATCTATGTAATTGCAGGTCGTAGTTCCAGCCCCACCCCCCCTCGCCTTTTGGGAAGGTCATAGCATTAAAATGACAGGATACATGCTGTGGCATTTGCTATAAACGTGCCATATCGACACTGTCGTGCTGGCCAGTGGCCCCAGTGAGAAATGTATCGCTCTGAATAGTTTGTGAAATTGGCCGTAAATGAAGGAACGTGGCTTTGCAGCTGATGCGCCAGCTCCATCTTGCTTTACCGGGGCAGACAGAGAGGCAGCATTCGCGGGCATGGCCGCGGTTTGCTGATTATGGTGGTGTGGTGTGCGCTGTGACATGAGATTTTGTACGACCTTACCCGATTCCTTCAGCTGTCCGCGTCTGGGCTCCCGGGGCTCCTGATAGGCATGGGACAAAAGCCTTTCCATAAGCTTTGAGTTTCAGAGGAATATTAAGTCTCTTCCCCCCGCCTTCTCGTAATCGCCCCGTGAAATATGTAAGACTGATCTAGAACAGATGTCTTGGCAGCTACACAGTCTCTTCTGTCTCAGCAGAGGGCATCCTCCTCCTCGCTTTACGCCTAAACCCAAAACCCGGGATTGGTCCTTTCGCCTCCGGAGACCTCATGGCCGTTTCTCCGTCAGCTCGCTAGCTGCAGACGTATCCGATCCTTTGTGTTTGCTCCAGCCTTTGTTCGCTTCCAGGCGTTTGAGTAAATGTATGACATTCATGCTAAGGCCTGTATTTTAACACATTCGAATATCTAGAATCAAAATGTGCTTTACCACCAGTGGAAATTTACAATGCTAAGTACATTTTTCTTTTTTTTTCTTTCTTAATGGTATTACAGAGGCATCTTAAATTCATGGAAAGAAACAAAAACAGTAGTGCCCTCTTCTTCACCTAGACCAGCGATTTTCAACCTTTTTCGTCTCATGGCACACACATAAACCAATTACTAAAATTCCGTGGCACACCAAAATGTAGGTTTTTTGCTGATACGACAAAGAATGCATGCTGTTTTGATTCATTCGTACCGATGGCTGAGTTAGAGCACCCCATCTCATCACGCTCTTCATTTCCTTTGTGGCACTTAGCAATTGTAAAACGTCCACTCGTCCAATTGTTTGTCATCTGTGTCCCCTATGGCATATAAGCTCCACCAATCAGGAGTTCGGGCTTGTTCTCGGCCATGTCCCCAGATCTGCGGGGTGATCGATGAGTGTTTCTTTTTTTTTTTTTTAAGATTTTATTTATTTCTATTTAGATAGAGGGGAAGGGAGGGAGAATGAGAGGGAGAGAAACACCGATGCACAAGATAAACTAATCATCGGTCGGTTGCCTCTCACACCCCCCCATCTGGGGACCTGGCCCACAATCTAGGCCTGTGCCCTGGCGGGGAATCAAACCGGCCACCTGTTGCTTGGCAAGACATTGCCCAACCCACTGGGCCACACCAGGCAGGGCCCAGTGAGTGTTTCTCAACCGAGTCCCAAGGCAAAGCCATCTCTCCTGTGGAGATTATGTGGCCCCTCCCACTCTCTCTGTCTGAGAAGAGCACCCCCCTATCCCAATTCCACCCGCTCCTTTAAATCACCATCTGAAAAGTAGCAAGACTTTGAGTACAGTGGGCGATACCATGACTCGAATTCCCATAGGAAAAACATTTGGCCAAAAAACTTATTATTTGGACTATTTCTATCCTCGAACCCACTGTTGGGGCGAAGGGTAAGGGAGTCCCCATTCCCAGGCTTGGGCACTGACCGGGGAGTAAGTCTTCTCTTATTCTGAGCTGCCTTAGCCTGGGGGGGGGCTGGTCGGTGGGTTCTGTAAGTTGGGTGAAGAAAGGTATCCTAGCGTCAGATTAAGAATTGGTTTCTTGGAGGCTGACTGACACAGAAACAAGTGGGGGCTCAAAGACCGGGATTTGCCATGCAGGAGCTGCCCCCCACACCAGGCCAGCCAGAGGGTCCCCAGTTCCCGAGACTGCAGGGAGGGGCTGCAGGACGAAGCCGTGTTCTGACCTGGGGGGTGGGGCCGGCCCTCCTGCAAACCAGCGCCCAGGGCTTGCAAACCAGCGCCCAGGGCCTGGACAGGGCTGCAGGCAGCGGGAGAGCCAGGAAGGTCTGGACGTCAGTGCTCTCTCCCCAGAGGTCAGGGAAACCCTTTAGAGACCAGGAGCTGCCACTGTCCCATGCTCCCCACGCGTGGACAAGGTGAAGGGGAGGCGGTGCCAGTGTCCTCACTGCACAGCGCACGGAAACTCCTCTGCTGCAGAGAAAAAGTCAGCTCCCAAATTCCCCAGCATGAGAGCTCCACGGAGACCAGGTTACATTCCTGTCGTTCCCTGATGCTTTCACGGGGTGAGTGGCGTGGACAGCTTGGCGCACCCCAGGGCTCCTAGGCTGTTCTGAGCATAGAGCCAGGTGCCCAGCAGGCCTCTGGGGGTGCTGCTTTCACTCCTCCCTGGGGTGGCCTGTTTTCCTGAGTCACTCTTAAATCCTGAGAAATGTGAACACACGCCACATCTGAAATGAAAACGCTCTGCCTATGTGAGCCACGTGAGCGGCAGAGCGCCTGCGTGTCACTGGGGCTTTACTAGCTGTCCTCGCAGCCCCTCCAGGGAGGCCCGGGTGCCCTGGTCCCCGGGCTCCCAGCTCTCAGAGGGTTCCTAGCTGACCCCCACCAGCTGGGCTCTGTGCAGCAGAGGAGAGCCGCCTGGGCCTGATGGCTCTGTTTTGAGGGCTGACCTTCTCAGCCTGTGAGCTGAGTCAGTCATCCGTTCTGCTGATGGTGCTGACATTTAAGCCTCCGTCCAGACTAAACTGGGGCTCAGATGGAAAACCAGGTAGTCGTCCGGCCCAGAGCTTCACTCAGGATTGGCCGTGATGTGACATCATCCTGGGCTCTGGCTCCCTACTGACTGCAGGGGTCCCCTGGTCCAGTGGGAGGGGCCACCACTGCTGCAGCCCCCAGAGGGGTTGTTCAGCGACACTCTCGACTCTGACTCCGTGGTCATGGTGCTCCCAGAGCCCCCAGAGCTGCCGTGAGGAACCTCGTGACCCACCTGCTCTCAGGAAAGCGGGCCCCTGACAGCAGGCTCATGGGAAACAGGCTCTGGCCGCCGTAGCCCCGGTGACACATCGGTAAACTGCACACTCACAGTGTACATTGAGTCATATCTGGATGAGTCAGGTCTTTACAAACCTCACCACTCCCCAGGACAGCAAGGCAGACGGCCAGAGTGGGGTGGGCCCTGGCGAGCGATGCTTTCTGATGGAGTGCTTCAGGTTTCATGACTAAGGTGGTCTTCGACAGGCCCGTCCCGGCTGCGTGACTCTAGGGCCCACACACCCCGTGACCCATCGGCGTGTCCTGGGGAGCACAGTGCTGTTCAGACAGCCACCCTGCAGCGGGCCCCAGGACCACCCTCCTCCAACACTGGGTATCCTGTGTGATGGGGAAGGGAAACGGAAACCCTGAACAGATCCGTCAGCCCGTTTCACCTTGTGTGGTTTTGTCTCTAAGGTCAGGAGGATGAAGAAGCTGGAGGTCTACTAAAAAAGTAACTAAATAAAAAAGAGCCTTCCCACTGAAGGAGCCGTGGAGGTGATGACAGGTTTGCAGGGCCAGGCACCCAGCGAGGTCAGAGGTCAGACAGTGCAGGGAGCTCGGAGCCACCCCACCCTGGGACAGCGGGCCCACGGTTCAGGCCCTGCGCTCCGGATTACAAATCCACCGCCCTTAAAACTGAGCCCACCTGGAGTCGGGGGAGGGGGGACAGGTAAGCCCCCAGGCTAGACAGTGCCTCCTAACACGTCTTCCCGCTGCCTCCACTCCCGCTGAGTGAAGAGATAAAATGGAGTCACTGCCGTCAAAAGCTGCTACATCACTGAGATCAAGCAGTCCGAGGCACGAGGTGGTTAGATTCTTCTTTTAGTGAGCCTGGGAATTGAAACTTTTGAGCTTCCCAGTCCTGAGTCAATTCCTGGGAAAGCATCAAACCTGCAGACAGCCCTCTGACCACTGCCTGGAGGATTCAGGGCAGGATGTGCCCGCGTGCAGACCACCCACGGGACCACCCGATGTCCGTTGTCCAGACTGCCGGTGGTCTGAGGGATCACCACCTTGGACCGGTCCCGAGGCGAAGAATGCAGGACTGATTCTTCTCAGGATGTACTTTTGACTCTATGAACTCTTAGCTTTTCTTTCTTCTTCAGACTCCGGATAGTGCCTGTTGTGTTTCCACACTGCAAAGCCAAAGACCCTTGAATGCATCTCATTTATTTCCAGCAAGCCCCGCTCCCCTCCGACTCTTTCTGAACCCCTTCAGCACTCCCGGATTCCCGACTTTCTCCACGCTAACCAGTGGAAGGCCTTTCTGAAACGCAGGTTTGAGGACGTCACTCTGGGCCCTCAGTGCCTGCCTGGTGACTTCTGCACCCCCGGCCCTGCACGGGAGGCTTCTGAGAGCTGTCTGCCCGGGCTCACCGCACTGGTTTTCCCGTGGGACCCTCCCCAGTGGCTGCCCACTCCCACCACAGCCACTGGCAGCTGTGCCCAGCCGCGGCCAAGGACGGACGGGCCATCACTACCTCAGATGGAGGCTGAATCTGTGGTTGTGCCCAGGTAGCCTGGGAGCCAGGAAGAGGCCGAAAAAGCCAAAAAGTAAAAAAAAATTATGAAAAGTCTCCTGAAGCCTGCCCAAACCTTTTAATGTCTCCATTGTGCAAGCCTTCATTTGCATAACAAACCCAGCCTCCTTTCTAAGCCCCAGTCCCTGGATTTTATTTTTGCTACCCTCAGAAAAGCAGGAAAAAAATCCTTTCAGGAGTGTCAGCATTCAGACAAAAGAGTGGTGACTGGTTCCCTCAGTTCTGAAGAAACTACCTTCCCCTGCTTGGAAAGAAGGCTATCGGAAGTCTCCCAATAACGATGCATCTATGTAGCAATACTATTTTTGGAAACGGAAGTTTGCATTCTATTTTTTTAATATTTTATTTATTTATGTTTAGACAGAAGTGAAGGGAAGGAGAGAGGGAGAAACATCAATGTGTGGCTGCCTCTTGAGGGCCCCCTACTGGGGACCTGGCCCACAACCCAGGCATGTGCCCTGACTGGGAATCAAACCGGTGACCCTGTGGTTCACGCAGGGCCATGCTCTATCCACTGAGCTACACCAGCCAGGGCAGCAGTAGCATTTTTGCTCAAACCTGGTTCTGATGGAACATTTTTCCACAAAAACTGAGTATATAAATACAGAATAATGTTTGAAAAGGAAACACAATTTTTAATAAAATATATAAAAATGATTTTAACCAAGCTGCTAAATAGAGAAGGTTTTCTCATAAGTTTTTTGTTCTAATTCCTTCTTCAAAATTTTAAATTTAAATTTAATTTTAATAATAAATTTAGTTTTAAAAAAACCCAAATGTTTTTTGAGTAAGGTATTTTGTGCATCTTATTTATATAAGACTTCAAAATTAAAATTTTAAAAGTAGTATGCCAGCTCTGGCTGATGTGGCTTGGTGTGGCCCATAGACAGAAAGGTTGCCGGTTCGATTCCCGTCCAGGGGACATGTCTAGGTTTCGGGTTCAATCCCTAGTCGAGGTGCGTATGGGAGACAACTGATGGGTGTTTCTCTCTCCCCCTCCCTCCCCCCTGTCTGAAATCAATGAAAAGAGACACTAAAAGAGTGGTTTCCTCTGAAAGTGGTTTCGCTTTTTAAAAGAAATAGTACTCTACACATAGTAGTTAGAATAGTGCTGACTACATTCCCTGTGCTGTATTTTACATCCCGAGCGGCTCAGTAACCGCCAGGCTGTGGTCCTGTCCCTTCACCTTCTCCACGCGTCCCCCAAGCCCCGCCCCTCTGGCCCCGTCTGTTCTCTGTATCCGTGAGTCTGCTTCTGTTCCGCTTGTCCGCTTACTTTGTTTTTTAGATCCAGTTGTTGGCACATGTTCATTTATTGCCATTTTACTGTTCATATGGGTTCAGATTTATCAGGATGATCACCTAGTAAAGTTATATGACTTCTAATCACGGTGGTGTTCACGTGAAACTAATACAATATTATATGTCAAGTGTAGTTTAAAAAGTAAAAAATGATTTAAAGAATAAAAACAGAAAATAAAGATGTGCCAAAAAAAAGTCATATGCTGAAGTTGAAAATCCCCAAATGGTGTGATGATGGTATTATAACGTTGGGCTCTCAAAATTTTTTAGGGACCTAGAAATTTCCTGGAACATGTGAGTTGAAAAAGCAAAAACAGCTAATGGAAGCCTGAAAGAAATTGCAGTTTCCATGTAAACATTGATACTTTCCTGTACAAGGTGTGAACTGGAAGCAGGGGCCAGCAGCCGGAGTGCAGCCGCACTAGATCTTGCAAGCTCTGTGTGACTGGGGCCAGCAGCCGGCACGGGCCTCCTGCTCTGTCCCGAGATCATAGCCGAGGTGGGGCGGCCCCCAAGGTACGAGCCAGAATGCTGGCTTCCTCATTCCTCAATGCAGAACTGCCTAGGAAAGGAGCCCCCTCCTGCCCTGCAGCCACGCACTTCGGAATGAACTGTGACTGAGGCACCTGGAATGCATCCTTGTGTGTTTACTCACCCCAGGGACTGGGAGGGGAAAGTGTTACACATCCAGGGGGAGGTTGTCATTCACTAAGGCTGAAATTCACACGTGCGGAGCCTCTGTGAAAATGTGGTCTGCCTATGGAGCCCGGCCCACCAAATAGAAATAATTTAATTTCATTCATGTTTTAACACTTAGCTCTGATCATTTATATAGTCCGATTGGTGCCTAATTTTTTGCTTGAGTTAAAATAGTTGTTTCTCTGTTAGCGCCCCGTCCGTGGCTCCCTTCCTTCCTCCCTCCCTTCCTGCCATGGGGGGCCGGCATGCGGAAGGGAAGCCGTGGGAAGCCGTGGGGACCCATGGACGAGGCGGACACTCGGGTTGCCAGCTTTTCGTCATCTGGCCTCCCTCTGCTCGTTCAGAGTCCCACAGCGCTTGTGGCAGATGGTTTGTCCTTATCTTTGTTCCTGTTGGTGCAAGCCCCCATCTCTGTCACCCCCTCCCTCCATTGGCCCCCTTAGTCTGACCGTCACCATCAGGGTCTGCTGTGGGGCGCCTTGGTCCTCTCACAGCACCATTGTTGTCAGACATCTGGGCCCTGTCCCAGTATCCACAGTCCTCGGGGACACTGGGCAGTTACCTTCCCAAGGTGACGGGGCCGAGCCCCAGCAGATAAGAGCAGTGGTGAGATGTAACTTAGCAAAGTTTGAATGGGGCACAGGGGACACAGATGCTTCCATCCCCAGTGTTGGTGTAAGGTTCACCTATCCTACACACACTCATAAACACACTCACGCATGCACACACATTCACACACAATCACACACACTGATCAAAGTTTGAGAGGGTAAGTTGAGACACACAGACCTTTCCTCGCCCTCTGCCTCTCACCTCTTCCCACCATCTCCCTAGGACACAGGCAGGCCCGCTTTCTCACGGTGCATCCTTTGCAAGTCGAGCGTTTCTAGGACTTGGCAGAGAGCAGAACCCCTCGGAATGGACGAGTGTGTGTGGGAGCTGGGTGCACAGCGTGCGTCTGGCTGTGCAGGTCAGGGCCAGGTCGTGTCTCAGGAGCCAGCGCTCCCACTCCTCAGACGGCCCCCTGTTTCTCCGGCCTCCTTCTGTGTCAGGGAACGTCCTTCGCCGAGCACAGCTGGGTTCCATTCCTTGGCCCGTGATTCTGTGAGCACGTGAGGTCCTGAAACCACTCTCTTCCTGTCGAGGGAGCAGTAGTGGATCCCGTCGTCTGTGGCTGAACGTTGACCAGAGCAACACCACATTGAAGTTGCGTAGACCCCTGCCCTCCTGCCCTCACTGAGCTCCTTGGAAACAAGGACAGCGCTTCCATTTCCAGAGCCCCAGCGAGCCGTACCACACCTGAGCCCTGGCGTGGACAAGAAAGAGCTCTTCCCGTGGGGGAGATCCCGGGGGTGTGGGGCAGAGGCGACCAGGAATTTGTACCTTCTCATGCTTCACTCGGGGCTGCTGAGGTCACTGGGCCTCCGGGTGGCGGTTTTGCTTCCAGGCTGGATCCCTTGCTGTGTTGATTCTGGCCGTCTCGTGGGTGGAAATGTAATGAGCTGTTACTCGCATGATATGTAGTTGTAGCTCCTCCGATTTTTGGATTTATGGTGCTGCGAATAGATGCCTTATTTCTTTATTTGAGCTCATTTTGTCTTCTTTCAAGGGTCTTTTGTGCATTTTTTCAGTTTTCTAAAACCATTGATTTTTTTCTACTGCCAAACCAGCTTGAACGTGCTGATCTCGTCTGATCTCAGAAAAAAACTGATTTTTACAGTTGCACCAATGTACCAGTGTTACTCTTTCTCCCCCAAAATGCCTTAACAAACATGAAGAATTTCATATGATACAGGTTTTTACAGAAACAATCCGAATCTTCTCTAAGTTGTTACCCTCAGCCCTGGTTGGTGCAGCTCAGTGGATTGAGTATTGGCTTGCGAACCAAACAGTTGCCGGTTCGATTCCCAGTCAGGGCAGGTGCCTGGGTTTCAGGCCAGGTTCCCAGTAGGGGGCGCGTGAGAGGCAACTACACATTGATGTTTCTCTCCTCTTTCTCCCTCCCTTGATCTAAAATTAAATAAAATATTAAAAACACACATGCATTTAAAAATACATAAATAAGTTTTTACCATCAAAGGAAAGTGTCTTAATATTTTTTTGGGAGAAGAGTTGCTTTGGGGGAGCTCTAAAGATCTTCTCAGTGTCGGTTATAGGTCATTCTTGTAAATGGCAGTTCAGTGTAATTTTTGAAACATTTAATTTTGAAAGCCACTTATTCTTTCTAAAGCTTTGTAACAATAATCCTCTAACTTGAACCTTAAAGCACTTGCTTTTAATCAAGACAAATTCTCTGCCCTGGAGGCATTATTAAACTACCTTTTGTTCTGCAATCTCAGACTTCTCCACTGAGCTGTAATTAAATCCATGTTGCTATGCTAATGGATTTAAAGATTTTAGAAGAGGGAGAGGGGGAAAAGGCATTAAAAATTATTAGTAACGTTCTGGTTTCCCTGACTACACAGTTTATGGCGCTAACCCCCTGACAAAGGTGTAGCTGCCGCAGAGAGCATCCCATAGCGCCTGCGTGATGCCCAGGGAGGGCGAGGGGGTGGCGGGCAAGGCCCTGCGGAGTCACCGACCATGTGCTTCACACACCCACTGCCTCCCTCTCGCTGCCCTCCGTTCCTCTCCCTTCTCACCCTCTCCTCCTTGTCTCCTTTCCTTCTTGTCGTTTCCTACTTTTTATTGCGAAATATGATTTCACTAAACCTCTTCTTTAATCTTCACCAGAGGGTGTATTTCTATTGATTTCAGAAAGAGAGAAACATCCATGTGAGAGGGAAATATCCATCGGTTGCCTCCCGTACACACCCTGACTGGGGATTGAACCCCAAACCTAGATACTGTGAGTCCTGACTGCGGATCAAATCTGCAACTTTTGCTCTTAATGCTGACCACCCTTCCTTCTTTTCTATGATCTTCTCCCCACAGGGAGCTCAGCAAGCTCCGAGACGTGGCAGGAGAAGTTGTCCACAGAATTTCTGTGTGCGGACTTGTACCCCTCTGTCTGGCCTTGGAGCTTGTACGTGTTCCCGGGTAGGCAGGCCCGTGTGCTGGCGATTCTCTGTCCAGAGGACCCCTTCCAAGGGGCCTTTTCCAGGGGTGCCGTCGCCAGGGCATGGCAGGAGGCCCTTCCACTGGTGACAGGCCTCGCTGCAGCGCTGCTGGGCTGCTGGCTGTGCCTTCATTGCTGCCTGTTTCCAGACGGTCAGTATCTTGCCAAAGAAAACCTGAGCCTCAAGAGTACCTGGCGCAGTGCCCTTTGGCCGTTCGGCACTGCAGAAGTGTGCGCGGAGTGAGGGTGGCTGTCCGTCCGTGGGGCTCCTGCACATCTGCAGTTCCGCTCGGGCTCCTCCTCCTGCTGTCCCAGCGCTGTTTCCCCGAGTGAAAGGAGCCCCTCTGCCCGGAGGGATCACCAGCGGCCTTATGGGAACGGAGTTTCTTCTGGAACCCGAAGCGCTCCGTTCTGGACAGTGGGCAAACTGTCCCATGTCCCTCCGGCATGGGACGGAGCTGCCTTCAGTGCCGTTGCCCTGCCTGTCCCAAAGAAGTGACACTTCAGCCGCACTGTACTCGGGCTGAGGGCTCAGGTCTGGCCAGACCTCACCGGCCCCTCGACCTGGACGCAGCACTGCTGGGGTCGGAGCTGGGTGCCTCCAGGGAGGCGCTAGGGTCGCGTGCTCGTGAGAACTGCTCCACGTGTCTGTCCCTGGGTCCACAGCCAGAAACCCAGCCGGCACCTGCCCCGCCCCGTCTGAGAAGTCCCTGGGCCCCTGAACACCCGCGCTCGGGCGCCCTCCAGCTTGCCCGCCACCAGGGCCTTGGAGTCCTCGACTGGGAAGGACTCAGGCAATAACGGTCATGGTTCAGGGCACGAGACAGCCAGTTCCGCTCACGCAAAGGAGAGGAGCCGTTTGGCAAGCACACCCAGTGTACTGGCGCCCTCAGAACCAGGGCGTGCTTGCCCGAGGGGGCAGCTACTTCTGGACTCCGGTCCTGGCCTCTGGCCGGAGTGACAACAGGAAATGCCCGTTCCCTCTGCGCCTGTCCCTACAACTCTGCACCTGTCCCTACAACTCTGCACAGCCGAGGTCTTTAAATTGTCCCGTGCTCTGCGTTCATGACAACAGCTGTTCATCAACCACACACTATGTGCCGAGCATGTTTCTGCGCACTTTACATGCTATTAATTCACTTCATCTTCAGACTGGCCCAGGAATGAGCGTTTTTGCCATCTCTCTCCTCCAGAGGAGGCAGAGAAGGCGATCTTCCTGCCCAGTGTCACCCCACTGTGAGTGGTGACAGAGGTCCCCAGACCCCAGAACTCACAGTGAAACCCTGTGTTGCGTAGATGGGTTTTTACCTGATTCCCTGTTTCTGCGCAGATTTCTTTGCACATCTGTTGGGGGAAGCCCTTGAAGTCTAAATTCAGGGCGTGTTCCAAAGGACTGATGTGTGGCCTTATTCAAATTCATAAGAGCTTCAATAGGAGAAGCACACACCCAGGCAAAGCAGCTGCTCCCAGGGGCGGCCACCCTGGGAGGTCCACAGCCCTCCCAGGACAGGGTCCCTTTTTAAAGGGGTTAACAGCAAGCCATATGGTGGGTAGTCGCACAGACCACCAGAGAGAACAGTGCACTCCTAAGCTAACAGACAGCATCAGGCAGTTGTGCTCCGTACATCCATTAGCCTCCCTCCTGGGGCATGGTGTCCATCTCCGGGTGGCATTCCAGCTTCCTGGGTAGCCAGCCAAGCGTGAGGTTGCAGAGTTCAGCAGTCACAGAGGGTTCAGCATGTCCCAGATGCCTCGGCGGCGGGGGCTGTATGGCATCACTCAAGGGAGTTTCCCTGCAGCACGGTTCAGTGCAGTGGTGCAAGCACAGAAGGACATAGCATCTGTTTTTCTTATTATTATGACAAGGGATCCCTGTCTGTGCAGGTGAGAGGCTTGGACACGGCAGTTCCCGGTCAGGTGGTTCTCTGTGTCCTCTGCCCGGACGGCCTGTTGGGACCTCCAGGAAGTTCACCCCCTTGGCTTCGACTTGGCACCGCTTTCCCTGGCCTTTGGGGTAGAAGCCACGTGATAGGCTACAGGATAAAAGCCATGAATCATAGAGAAATAACTCCCTGTTCACTTCCAGTTTCTGCCATTCTCTGGAGGGACTACCGAGTGGCATTGGGTGGCCCAGGGCAGCTCCGGCCAGTGAAGAATTTGCTTTACAGGCTTCCAGGCAATTTAATGCCATTAAAAACAATCCGCCCTTTCTTCGCTGGGGCCAGCCATTATGTCACAGAGTGCTCCTTCCAGGTGACCAGTTCTCTTCTCACAGAGACACCGCGGGCAGTGACGCAGTGACACTGAGGCCCAGGGCTCACTTTGCTTGTAAGACCAGCTGAGCAGGGAGGCTGCTGAGACGGTGATTAGGGGTCGGAGGCCGGCCTGCAGGGCAGTTAGGCCAGTCCGGGACGGGTGGTGGGGATTTTCCATGGAAAGGTGATGTTACGATCTGAGGAACGATCTGTCTCAGTTCCATGTAGGTCCTTGAACCCTCTCACAGTCCAGGAAGAGCTGGGCTTCTGCCCTTGGCAGTGAATGGCAGGGCTTTCAGAGGCTGAGAGCAGCCAAGATTGCAGTTCTAAGTGCGCTCTATATTTAGCCGGCCAAACTGCCTATGGCGCACTCTCCCTTTGTCCTTGCACCGACTAAAAAAGCTGACCTTCCCATGCAAGGTCGTGCCTGTGGGACCCAGAATAACTCCATTATGCCAGACGTCGGGCTGGGCAGGACGACTGAAAAAAGAACGAAGCTCCCCACTCAACTCTGGCAAATGCAGAGGCAGGAGAGAAGTTTATTGAGGTTGGGGCACCGGAGAGTTCTGAGTCAATGTCAGACCAGAGCAAAGTCTCAGGGTCGGAGTCTCTGGCAGAGGGCCCTAGAGCTCACACCCCCATTTGTCTACCTCCTTGTTTTTGTTTTCTGTTATTGCACTCTTCTTTTGTTCTTCCTTTTCCTCCTCCTTTCCACCCTCCCCCCTTCCCTCCCTCGCCCTCCCCTCCCCCTCCCATCCCCTTCCCTTCCTTCCTTCTGTCCTTCCTTCCGTCCTTCCTTCCTTCCTTCCTGTTCTCATTCATTGGGCTCTGACTGTACTTTGTGTGATGTGCAAGGCACCAGGATTAATACCAAAGGCTATTAAACCAAACCTTACCGTCCCCGTTACAGGACTGGGCGCACAAGGAAGCAGGCAGTCATAACATGGCATCGTATTGGGTGACAGAGATGGCACTCAGCTACCTGAGAGGTGCCAGGGAAGGCTGTGCAATGCGGGTGGCACCAAGCTGAGCCACTGTTCTCCCCAGCAGATGACACCTGGCCCAGCCTTAACCTCCCGGGTGCCGAGGGGAGCGTTTCCCTCACTGCTCCCCTTTGAACCTAAGCTTCGGGGCCCTGCAGCCAGCTCTGCCTGGTCCAGCTGCAGCCTCCTCCCGCTCCGCCCACCCAGGCCTATGGCCACGGAGCCCACACCTCTCCTCAGAGGTGAAGAGGAGGTCCAGGGCTGGAGAGCCACAGGGAGAAAACAGCCATGCTCCAGTACTCGAGACACATATTCTAAAACTTGTTACCTGTGTTTTTAAGGAAGGGGAGCTCTGGGAGTCAAGGGCGTGCCTCACAGCTGCCATAAATCCAACAGAAACTGCTTAAGGAGTGAGTAGAGAGACATCTAGGATTAAATAAGCTTTGTTTGTCTACGTGGTTTCTAAATGAGAGAGTTCGCCCTTGGCCCACAGCTGGGAAGGAAGAGGATGTTTTGGGGGTTCCATACACGGTCATGGGCAACTCTGCTGCTGAGAAAAGTGACGTGGCGCCACGGTCTGTAGCGCCTTGTGGTTCTGCTGGCTGGTTGGCTGCCATGTGATGGGTTAGCACAGAGAGATGTCATGTCCTTTTGTCTTTCGATGATTGTTTATTTTTTCAGTCACAGTTGATGTACATATGGTATTAATGTCGGAGGTACAACCCAGTGATTAGACATTTCCGTAACTTACAAAGTGATCACCTTAATAAACATAGTACCCATCTGACGCCATGCACGGTTACTGGGCTGGCCAAAAAGATCCATTATGTTTTTTTCTGTAAAATAAAAGACACATTTTTTTCATTTTCACTAATAACTTTATTGATTTGGGTATTTTGAGTATGTCAGCTATCTCCCACTATTGGCTTCTAGCAGGTAGAGGTCAGGGGTGCTGCTAAACATCTTCCAATGCGTAAGACAGCCCCACAGCAAAGAATTATTTGGCCAAAATGTCAAGAGTACCAAGAAACTTTACAAACCACTTCTGATGCATTCAATCACTCATAGCATCTTCTGCATACCCTGCACAGATCTTTTTTTTTTTTTGCATTTCAGTTGCAGTTTTACCTTTCTCAAAATAATAAAGCATAATCCACTGCAAATGTTGCGTATCCTCTTCCATCTTCAATATGAAACTGGTTGCACAAAACTTCACCAAGTTTGATAAAGTCTTTTAAAGTGCACCTTGATATGACAGCTGTCACAATGCAGTCTAATGAAATCGTTTGAATGCAGTGAAAGACAACTAAGCAGTCTGGGGCCATCATATGGAAGAAACGTAACGGGCTTTTTGGTCAACCCAATATCACACCCTTATTGACTGTGTTACCTGTGCTGTGCTTTACGTCCCATAACTATTCTGTAACTACCAACTTGTACCCCTTTTTTAAAAATTTTATTCATTTTTATTTTTATAGAGGGGGAAGGGAAGGAGAGAGGGAGAGAAACATCAATGTGTGGTTGTGTCCTGCACACCCGCTACTGGGGACCTGGCCCACAACCCAGGCATGTGCCCTGACTGGGAATTGAACCAGCGACCCTTTGGTTCACAGCCCACGCTCAATCCACTGAGCTGCACCAGCCAGGGCCCGACTTGCACTTCTTAATCCCTTCACCTTTTTCACACATCTGCCAAACCCCCCTCCCATCAGCCACCGTCAAAATGTTCTCTGTATCCATGACTCTGTTTCTGTTCTGCTCGTTTTTTAGATGCCACACGTGAGTGAGATGATGCGGCATTTGTCTTTTTCTGTTCAACTTCTTTCGCTCAGCGCAGCACCCTCTAGGTCCATCAGTGTTGTTGCAGATGGCAAGAGCGCAGTCTTTTTGTGGCTGAGTCGTATTCCGTTGTAGATAGGCACCACGTCTTCTTTATCCATCTATCCATTGGTGGACACAGGTTGCTTCCATATCCGTCTCTACAGATAAAGACCTGAAGTGGAGTTTCTGGGTCCTTCTTTGTCTATTGTTATATAGCCTTTGTTTCAAAGTCTGTTTCGTCTGGTGTAAGTATTGCTAACCCAGCTTTTTTTGTTTGGGTTTGTTGTTGGTTTTTTTTTTTTTTTCATTTTCATGAAATGCCTTTTTCCATTCCTTTATTTTCAGTCTGTGTGTGCGTCTTCCAACCCGAAGTGGTTCTCTTATAGACAGCATACATAAGGCTCTTATTTTGTTATCCATTCAGCCACATTTAATCCATTTACATTTAAAGTAATTGTTAACAGATGTGTATATATTGGCATTTTATTATTTATATTTTAATCTTTTTTTCTTACTCTTAAAGAAGACCCTTTAACATTTCTTACAACACTGGTTTGTTGGTGATGATGAACTCCTGTAGCTGCTTCTTGTCTGGGAAGCTCTGTACCTGATCTTTGCTTCTAAGTGACAGCTTTGCTGGGTTGAGTAATCTTGGTTGCAGGTCCTTGCTTTTCATAACTTGGACCATTTCTTGCCAATCCCCTTGGGCCTACAAAGTGTCTGTGGAGAAATTAGCTGACAATCTTATGGGAGCTCCCCTTTAGATAACTACCTGCTTTTCTCTGGCTGCTTTTAAGATTCTCTCTTTGTCTGTAACCTTTGGCCTTTCCATTACGATGTGTCTTGGTGTATTCCTCTTTAGGTCCATATTGTTTGAGATGCTCTGTGCTTCCTGGACTTGTGCGTCTATTTCCTTCACCAGGTTAGCGAAGTTTTCCATCATTGTTTTTTCTGATAGGTTTTCAATTTCTCGCGCTCTCTTTTCTCCTCTTGGCACCCCGTGAAGTGCATGTTGGCACACTTGAAGTTGTTCCAGAGGCTCCTTACACTTCCCTTATTTTTGGAGATTCTTCTTTTTCTGTTCTGATTGGAAGTCTTCTGTTTCTTTATCTTTCAAATTGCTGATTTGACCCTCTGCATCATCCATTCTACTGTTGATTCCCTGTAATGTATTCTTCATTTCAGTTTCTATATTCTTTATTTCTGAAATTTTTTATGTTTTCTATCTCCATTTTTATATTTTCTGTCTGTTTGCTGAAGTCCTCACTAAGTTCATCTGTTCTTCCACAGAGTTCATTGAGCATCCTTATAAACAGTGTTTTGAACTCTGCGTCTGGTAGATCACTTTGTTTCCACTTTGCTTTATTCTTTTTTGGTAGATCACTTTGTTTCCACTTTGCTTTATTCTTTTTCCGAAGTGTTGTTTGCTTTTTTCATTTGGGACGTGTTTCTTTGTATCCTCATTTTGACTGCTTCCCTGTGTCTGTTTCTGTGTATTGGGTAGGACTGCTGATTTTCCTGGTCTTGTAGAGCGGTGACCTTATGTAGTAGGTGTCCCGTAGGGCCAGGGGTGCAGCTTCCCTAGGCACCCAAGCTGGGTGCTCCCAATGCACCCCTGGTGTGATCTCTGTGCACCCTCCTGTTATGGTGGAGCCGTGATTGGTGTTCACACGTCAGTGGGAGGGATTTGCCCCCGGGTGGGGCAACTTTAAAGGCTGGTCATGGCCACTGTGGAGATCTGCTATGCCGGTGTCAAAGCCACAGAGCAGGACTCCCTTCAGTGGGGCTCTGGTGCCCACTGAGTCCGCCCTTGACAATGCTGCTAGTGGAGGTGTGTGGGTGGTGCTTCAACGTGGTCTGAAACTGTCCACTGGGTTCACTGTCCCTGGGACCTCTCATGAGGTACAGACCAAGGTCAGCCACCACCTGGGCCCTGTAAGGATGGGCCTGTAAGTTCAGTGGGACAGGGTCTCAGGGAATCAGAGGGGCAGGTGAACAGTGATAGCCAGGTAGACGAAAGCTCAGGTATGACACACACCTGCTGACTCTTAAGGGAGGCTCAGCAAAGGAGCAGTGGCCTCTGCCAGCACTTCTGTCTGGGAGGAAGCTTCCCTTACAGCCCTCACCCTGAAGTCAGGCGGTTCAGTTCCTCCCTTTAGGTCCTGGCACCTTTCAAGCTTCTGGCCTTTGAGCTGCTGCCCCAGCACTGGAGCTCTGAGTGTGTGAGTCTGCGTAAATCTTCGCGTAGGCCCTTCAAACGCAACGCCTGGGACTCCAGAAGCCTCCGCCTCACTCAGCCACAATCCCCACTGGTTTTTTCAGTCAAGAGTCATGGGGACTTCTATTCCTGGCACTGGAATCCTGATCTGGGGGGCCTGGTGTGGGGCTGGGACCCCTCACTCTGGGAGGGTCTTCCACACTGAGATATTCCTCCTGATTTTTAAACCACACATGAGGGCGTGGGACCAGCCCGTTCCCTGTCTCTGCCCCTCCTACCAGTCTCCATACGGCTTCCTCTGTGTATCTTTAGTTACAGGACTTCTGTTCAGCTAGACTTCAGGCAGTTCCGCGTGACGGTGGTTCTGTAGTTCAGTTGTAATTCTGACGTGGCTGTGGGAGGAAGCAGCTACTGCTTTAACCTAGGCTGTCATCTTGACCAGAAGCCAAGATAGAACTTTCCTTTCTGAAAATGAATTTTGCTGAGCTCTGACTTCTGCCTGGTCAAGGAGATGTGGTTTCTTTCACGTTAGAAGCCCATCCCCCTTTCGGTGAATCCAGGCTCTACACTCAAGCAAACCGAAGTTCACACTCGGTGGGCCCTGCTCTGTCTCCCCCCACCTCCTGGTACGGTGTCTGTGTGCAGGGGAGTCTGCCTTGGTGATGTCACCCGGGTCCCGTTGACCCTACTGGCAGGGTTGTCACCCTTGATCTCTGTAAGGTGGTCTCTGGGCTGTGTGTCCCCTGGGTCCCGCCTGGTGGATGCCAGCACTTGCCGCTCTGGATCCTGTCCCCGCCACACCCAGCAATGTCCTCTCGCCAGCCCCAGGCCCTGCCGGTGGCCAGTCCCCTCTACAGCCCTGCGATCCCCGCTATGCGAGAACGGAGCCACTGAGAAACCACGAGAAGACAGCAAGCTCATGGCAAAGCCAGGGGTTTAGGGAAAGAGGGGTCTCCCGGGAGTGAGAGGGGAAGGAGTTGCGCTGAGCCCAGTGTCCACCCGGGCGGTTCTGTGTAGCAGGGTTTTTGAGGAAAAACTGCCCTACGGGGAAGCAGCCCTGCAGCTGCTTCCCTTGGGACTGCTGCGCTCTCTTCCTTCTCTCAGTGGCTGTTTCTGTGCGGCGGCGCTCTCGTCTCTGGAACTGTCCTGTCCCTGACCGATTACTCGGTCCCGCCCTGGTCCGTTTGTTCCGATATCCTGTTTGGCAGGCTCAGGGGCCTCTATGCAAGGGCAGACCAGGCTGTCACACCGGGCATGCAGGAACATCACTATGCCCCCCAGCACAGGCCTAGGGTGAGGGGACTGCCCCGCCCCACTGCCTGCCCTGCTGCCATCTCGATGCCATCCTATGGCTGGACACCTTTGAGGTGCTTTCCTCCCAAGAGTCCCAAACAGGATGCAGGAGGCAAGCGCAGTCAGACCTCCTGTATCTGTTGTCTGCCACCCCTGTCCACACCCACACCTGCACGCACACACTCAGGGATGCAGTCCGTCCGGCATCCTTCTCCAGGGCACGGAGGGCTTCTGTGGCTGCCTTGAACTTACCTTGCATTTCGTCCCCATCCTCATTACCTATGGTTTAGATTTCAAACCTCGGTTCCCAGAAGCCTGGACTCACCGGGATTTGCAAATCCCCTTTTTCCCCCCAGATAAGCCTAGTTCTAACCTTTTGTAACTGTCCTTTCTATAAAGGGCTCCTGGGGTGCTTTGGAGTCCCAGGGGGCCATTATGTTCTTGGTTCTTGCTTGGATCTTGTCCTCTCCTGCAGCCAGGAGATGGTCTCAGTCCCAGGCTCCATGTGTGGGCAGCCTGAGGGCAGCCCAAGTGTCAGAAATGGACTTGGCTTTCAGTTCATTCTTCAAAGTGTCAGTCGTCCACCCCCACACCCTCTGACTAGATGCTCCCTCCACGGGGCCTGCTAGCTCCTTCCCATTGTCCCCAGCCCCTTGCCACCTGTTCTGTGAGGAGTGGCGGTATTGGCAGATGGCCATCGCTGTTCTCAGCAGCGGCTCCTCCCTCAGAGGACACAGGGGAGCAGCAGAGAGTCACGTCGGCACCAGCCCAGTATCTGCTCAGGTCAGAAGAGACGTGTGCCTTCCATGTGTCAGGGCGAAGGTCAGACAGATGGATTTGACAGAACGTACCAACATTCGATTTAACTGACCAACAGGTAAATCTATAGGAAGGAAAAAGAGCTACATAGAATAGTATCTGAGAAACAAGGATTTACATAATTCAGTTGAGAAAAGACTGCCTAAGTGAGGTTGCTAAATTAGACAGAAGGTTTTAAAACCTCTGGGGGTGACTTCTCTAACAGGTCATTAACATATGTCTTATCTTTTCCTAGCTGCCTGCAGTCAGTGAGTGTGACCGTCGGCTGTGACTCCATAAGCAAACATTCAGTGACAATGCAGTGAAACGCCACTCGCCTGCCAGGTGATGGGCAGTTAGCACCAGCACAGCTGTTTCCTTCAAAGAGGCTTCATAGAAAGTGTCCAGCATGGCATAAAAACGGAAGCGACGTGGTTTTTCTTTTGTATAAGCTCAGTAAACACATACGTGTGTGTGTGTGTGGATGTGGCAGAGACTGCGTGGTACAGCGTGCTCTGTGGGACCGAGCACGCACCAGCCAACCGAGCCACCCCAGCCAGGGCCAGTCAAGTGGTTTCCGACTTGGGGCTATTACGAGTTTTCTTCTACAAGTCTTTTCGGGCACATATCTTCTAGTTTATTTTGAAGAAATACATAAGAGTGAGATTGCTGGGCCACAGGAGAGACGTGTGTTTAACTGTTTTTGCAAATTGCCAAAATTTCCAGAGTGGTTGCATCATTTTATGCTGTGGCTAGCCGTGCGTGAAAAGTCTGTTTGCTCTTGGACCGGCCAGGACTTGGCATGGTCAGATTTCTGTCTGTTTCTTCCCGTTGCCTTTCCGGTGGTTGGGCAGTGGTATCTCAAGACGGTTTTACTTAGTATCTTTGTGATAATAATTCTGAGCATCTCTTTTCATGCTTACAGACATTCGTATATTTTTGTGAAGTGTCTCTTTGCTCAATTTTTATTGGGTTCTTTAATATGGATTTATAGGCGTTCTTTATCAGAATATATGTGTTGCAAATATTTTTAAAGTCTGTATCTTACCTTTTACATTCATAATGGTGTCCTTTGAAAAAATATTTTTAATTTGATGAAGTTCAATCGACTAATATTTTTCTCTTACAAGTTGTACGTTTGAGGGCCTATCTAAGAAGTCTTGGCCCACCCAAGGTCACATAGGTCTCCTGCTTCGTTTTTAAAAGTTTTATGGCTGTGAGTGTAAGATGTGGTCCACAGCAAAGGAGTGCACAGCGTAAATAGACGCAAGGTTCTTGTCCGCTCTGTTTGTTCAGTTACTTCAGCTCCGTTCACCGGAGACGTTTTTTTCCTCATTGAACCGTTCAGGTGTCTTTGCTGACCATTATTTTTCATACGGGAATTTATTTCTGGACTTTATACCAGTACCACAAAATCTCAAAT
The DNA here is from genome assembly GCA_004027735.1 of Carollia perspicillata. NCBI lineage: Eukaryota > Metazoa > Chordata > Mammalia > Chiroptera > Phyllostomidae > Carollia > Carollia perspicillata. Next base: position 1,462 of record PVKM010020025.1, on the reverse strand, counting down.
ACTGCACATTTATAATGAGTCTCAATGGCAGAGAAGTCGCTCCCCTGCATTCTGGCTTAGCTGACCGAGGGCCCTGGCATTGCTGTGTAAATGTTAGAACGAGCGTGTCAGTGTCACAGAGACGCTGCTGGGGATAAGTTTGTGGTTGTGTCGCACCTGCGGAGTTTGGAAGAACTGCCACAGTGAAAGAAATTGTTTTCCAATCCACGAATAGATTATATATGTATGTATATTCAGAGTTTTTAAAAAAATCGTTTTCTGTAATTCTTTGCAGTTTTAGCGCATAGGACTTGTGCTTCTTTTGTTAAGTTGATTCCTAGGTGTTTGATTTTTTTATGTTCTTATAAAAGGTGTCGTGTTTAAATTTTCTCCCTAATCGTCTGTGCCCGTTATATAGAAGCGCAATAGTGCATTGCACGTTGACCTTACATTGTGTAAGCTCGTTACATTCGTTTATTGTTTCTCGTGGTTGCCCCTTGGGTTCTTAGCATCACCGTGTACATAAGGATGTCACCTGGGGATGAGCACGGCTTCACTCCTGGTTTCCCATCCTAACGCCCTTCGCTGATTTCCCGCCTCCAGTACGATCTCCGGTTCAGGTGGCCCGACCCGTGGTCTCGGCTGCCCCTGGTCTCCGAAGGAAAGCACGTAGTACTTCACCATCGGAGGTTTAGCCAAATATACCCCCCAAAATATGCCGTTATTTTTGATACCATCATCAAGTCTGCCACCAGGTGTCTCTTTGTAATGTCCAGTCTGTGAAACGGCATTACTTTTCCAGCACGTGTCGTTGGACACGTGGACTATTTCCCCCCACACGTGTAAATTCCATCCGGCTAGAAACCGGTGTGGAGTGCCGTGGGCGTCACTCCGTGAGCAGCGGAGCCTGCAGGAGCGCCGACCTGCCCTGACTCCTCACACTGAGGAGGATGCAAGGACGGCCGGAGAGGACTGGCTGTGTGGCCTGATGGCCCGAGTGGCCCTCAGGTGGCCAGTGTGAAGCTCTGTGTTGAATAAATGAATGTGTGGCCTCCACATTGGGAACTCAGCTCTCCAGCACGGTGTGTGGGCAGGTGGACAAGCCCCCAGCTGGACATTAGGGGGGAGTCCCTTCACCATTAACATTAGGACCTTTAAACTGACCTGCAGCGACCTCGGGATTGGTGATAGAAATGGATGGTTTTGCCAAATAACTTCTCACAGGATCTTTGTGAGGAAAGACTGGGGCGCCACACGGAACGGGGAGGAAACGGAAGCAGAGTGCAAACTTAAGGCAGTGTCGCTACTTTGTGTGCAAAGCAGGAGCGTCCAGGTTAGGGAGGAGCCTCGTCGCTCACCCTCTCGTGCTACTGTCTTCCATTGCGAATCTGTGTGTAGCAGCGCCCTCACACCTGGAAAAACGCCAGTTTCCCCGACTCACATAAGAAATGTGTAACGGAGTCAGATCGCCGTCAGACGCCTC
>PVKM010020024.1:0-23639 GCA_004027735.1 Carollia perspicillata | reverse complement strand
CTTCCGCAGATCCACGAGGCACGGGAAGCCGTGCAGGGACCAGAGGGGAGGGGGACACAGGCAAACACGTCCAACTCTGGAGAGAGACTCACCGACGTGGGGGGGTCGGGGCCGGGGGGGGGGGGACAGGGCAGCTTCACTTTTGTCCCTCTTTTTAACTCACTTATTCATCTGACTTGCTTACAATAAACATGTATTTATATGATGACTCTTTAAATTTTGTTTTAATAAAAAAGACAGTTCAAAGACATCTATAAGCAATCCAAAGAAATAAACTTAGACAAATGTTACCGCTGTGACAGACCCACAGGCGGACGGATATAAAAGTAGGTGAATGCGCAACTTACCGATCCCTTCTCCATCACTCTGTTCAGCATGACCACGCCCCTGCTCTTCTGCTCCCAGACCATCTCCCAAAAGTGACCGCACGTATTAGGCAAAGGGCCCTGCAAACACACAACCCACAGAATGCATGCCATTTACACAGAAACGTACTGTAGTGTGAGCTCATCACCCACGATTAGAGGGTAGCAGTGCCCTGTGGCAGACCGGTGGCAGAGGCTGGGACAGGGACCCCGCCTCTTGCTGCCTAATGGTCAGTAACCACAATGCTACTTTCTAAAACGTGGTGAGAGGTCATTTCCGCATCTCAGGGCTGGTGCAGGGCTGACCAACAGAGGAGAGAAAAGCGCTGACTCTGCTTTCTGGTTCGGGCTGGTTACCAAGGGGCTGGCTCTACTAGGACCCACCCCTGGGGGCGGGTGGAATAGAGAGATTGGGCGAAAATACCACTGTAGGCAGCAGGCAGCATGTGGAAGTGATCAGTGGTGATGCTCCAGTGGTTCCAGTTCCAATCATTTATCTGTGTGACCATGGACAAGTCACTTCATCTCTCATGCCTCAGTTCCTCCAACTATCTCACTTGCCTAAACCCACAGCATCTACACAGAGGGTTTTGAAAATTAACTCTGTTCACACACATAAAGGCCTTCCCCCTGTATGTGGAACATAGTAAACAACCACGAAAACGTTAGCTATCATTGCTACTGTTAATAACGGTAAACCTGACCAGAGACAGCCTTCATCCTTGGACCAAGGATGTGGACACATAAACGGTCAGTCAGGTGGATCCAGGGGCATGGTGTCACCGGGGCGTGGTGGGGTGACTGCCAAGCAGCTGGCCTGCCTCCCTCTAGCCCACCTGGCAATGGCAGAGATGTTTACTGGCTACATGGGTGCAGATGCTTCAAGTCTGTCTCAGTTTTTAGTGAGGCCTGGGAGGGGCATCGCCTGTAACCTCCATGTCAGAACATGTTATCTCCTCCAGGCAGCTGGGATGCTTTCCGTTCTCACCTATTTTCCTCCAAACTCGCCGTGTCCTTTGCATGTTTGCTCTGGAATCTCGCACCCTCCTTGCCCACGCAAACCCTCGGTGTTCTCGCTCTTCCCTGAACTCGCCCCGGCCCTGCCGTCTGAGCCGCAAGTCTGCACATCCTCGCACGTACCTCGGGGCTCAGACGGCAGGGTCACATGTGCCCTCTTCCCCCCAACTGACAGGAGAGGGGCTTCTGGAGGACAGGGATCACGAGGTCTCCTGGCTGGCTGCCTAGGCCTTTCATCCTCTGACCTGGGCATGAGGACCCCTCATGGTCCTCCCGTAACCTTCCCCACCCCTTGGCCCCGCCCCAGTTTAGAAGGGGTCTGAGGGATTAAATGTCACGCAAGATCTGAGAGGGCGCACTCAGAACTTTGCCAACACTTCCCGGGGGAGGTAAAGGCAGCACCGCTCTTTACATTTCTGTGCCTCTGGCTCTTAAAGAGACTTGTATTAGCTGTAATAATGAAAATGAAAATAAAAAGTGGGCAGGGTTTTGTGGCTTGGAAAATGTTTCAGTCATAACACCTAGAGGTGCAACTTTGGGGTTCAGGCTGCTTCCGTCCCTTTTGTAAATCCCAGGGCAAAGGGGGGCCAGGTCGGCAGCTGGACACATCCATGGTGCCCCCCGACAGAAGAGCTCCAGGTGCGCCAAGTAACTGCCAGGGCGCAGACATTCCCATGGAGACCTCTGTGCTCCATCTGGCTTGCTACGCCCTACCTGTCTTCGCTTTGGGCTCCTTAACCCCACACCCAAGCTGAACGGCTGAACGCAGGGTGCAAGGCTTGGCTCCTTCTACAAAGAGAAGTTCCCAAGAAGCCACTTTTGCCTCAACCTCTTCTCACCAGCTTGCCACCACCAGGGGTTTCCCTCCTTATCACCCCACCCCAGCCCTCCCCAACCACCCCAGAGGTGCTAGGTAAAGGCCTGTCCCCTACTCGGTGTGTCCCCTACACACCGAGGACTTACTCCACAGCCTCGCAGAAGTGAACCCCGCGTGGCTAACATTCCACACCGACTGGGAGGCGTCTGGGCCGATTTGGTTATGGACAAGGGGACAGGGACAGGACAAAAAGGGGCAGAGAAGAAGGGCTGCAGTGCGCATGTCCTCCTCCAGCTCCATGGCCCAAAGCAGCCCTTTGTTCATAGTGCTTTCTGGCTTTGCCATTTTATTTTATTTTATTTTAAATATTTTTTTAATTCCTTTTTAGAGAGGGGGAAGGGAAGGAGAAAGAGTGGGAGAGAAACATCAACGTGTGGTTACCCTTCACGTGTCCCCCACCGGGGACCTCGCCCGCAACCCAGGCATGTGCCCTGACTGGGAATTAAACCAGCGACCCTTTGCTTCACAGGCCCGTGCTCAATCCACTGAGCTACACCAGCCAGGGCTTTTTCCCCCTCCCACCATCATTTTAATTTCCAAATATTGGGTGGAATTCTGATGTTCAAACTCACCCTATAACCCAAAGCCATGGGTTATGTGGAATTAGAAAACAAAAAGAAAAAAACGTGGATAGTTTAGACCACTTTACAGAGGTAACAGATTAAGACTTGAGAAAATTCATCAAAAAGAAATTCCTTTATCCCCATTCCCAGATACCCATTGTTTTGGGGTCATATACCAGTAAATGTTTCACAGGAAGATCAATTATTAAACTACTTTTATGATTCTATGCATAAAGATGCCAAAAGATGATGGGAACATTAGAAAAGAAAAATTCAGACGATCCTGGGTTTACCTGAGTAAGAATGTAACTTCTTTGCGCTTCTTCCATTTTTATCAAACTAGCATTGATGTAGTCGTTATCTTCTTGATGTAGTTTAATCCGACTGTGGTCAACTGAAAGGCAAACCAGCACGCAGAGGTTAGTCCCGGGCGACCCAAGTGTCCGCATGGGTGATGCACCCCCAGGGAAAGCAAAGATGGCGGCAGGTGGGTGGCACTAAGGGCGTTCACAGAGGCTGGTGTCGTGCTTTTGAACTTGAGATCAGGCATCGATACGGGGATAGCTCACACTTTCAGCAAGGTTTCTGGAGTGTCTGAAAGTTAATGCTGAATAGCAACGGAGACAAACTGCACTAAAACGGGGACTGTGTCCTATATGGGACAGCTGTTCTCGGGCCCTACCTTCCCACGATACTTACTGCTGTCCTCGCAACTTGGCAGGCTGGGGAGGGGGTCTCAAGGGATCTGTTTTCTGATGCCTAGTACTGGGTGGGGCAAGGGTAGGTCTACAGCTGTTCATATGGAAAACAACGTAATAATTAATAGATAATACAGGAATAAACTGTTTCGTGTACTCAAACTGTACACCTACTTTTGCCCCCCCATATACTTTTATAGGTAGGATTTACAAGCACACATCAACTTAACCTACATCTAAAGGTTTAAAGATTAAATGGCCTAAGTATATAACAGTGTGAAAAGTCACGGCTTGAATTTGTTTACACAAGGTTATTTTCTAAAGTTCAAGCATAACATTCTTAAATGATTCTAAATCTTTCAAAGTCTGACTCCGTCATGATCAAAAACATTTAAAAGACAGTTTACCTGAAAAAAAAAGTAACTTTGAATCCAAAACACTGAAACTATATTAAATGGAACTGGCACAATAGTTTTTAAAAATCAATTCTCACTTGGAAGCTCTGCCCAAGTTAGTGAAAAAGCAGAGCCGCTGGCTCCCCTCTGACCATGACTTTGTCACAGAAACATCGGTTCCCCTGGGGCCACCCTCCTGATCCTGCCAGCGCAGCTAACGAGGGCAGAGGGGCATCACTACTATTTCTGGTACAACGCAAAGGACGATGAACTGAGGTGACCACCCGTAAGCAGTACCTTCTCCCCAAGCCCCAAGAGGATGTTTTTGAAAATTAAGCAGTATTTGGAATATGGTTTCTCCTTGTGGAGGATTAATACAAACCGAAATGCTTCGGTGACATGTGCGTGGATCGTGGAGATACAAGATCTCAACAATAGTACGCGAGTGGCACCGGCGGGCTCTGTGAGTGGGTTCCCACGGCACTGGGCGGCCTTGGGCAGAGCTCCTCTCCCGAGCGCCAGGTCTTCCACTCGCCAAGGGGAAGATAACAAGATCCCTTCTACCTTGACCCTTTCCCCCGTTCCCTACAACCTTAAATGCACATTGCTTCTTTTACTGGGGAATGGAGGTAGGAGGAAACAGGAAAAAATGTGAGAAGTGAGAATGAGGGTAGAAATGTTTCGGAATGTTTTCCTGGAAGAATGTTTCAGATGCTTTTTTTTCCTCTGTAAAACTGGCTCATAAAATCATTTGGACAAGCACTGATCAAAGACATAGAAAAGGAATACTGAGCACACTGTCGACTAACTCAGAGCAAGTACGGCAAGGCTGGAGACCGCGGCACGGCCCGGCACCGCGGAGGGATGCACGCAGCGCGCAGTTCTTCCAAGCTCAGGGCGCCGGCCCGCACCTCGCAGCAGAACCACACAGGCAGTTCTTCTGAAGAGCACACCCCCTGCCGTGCCGCGGCCTAGACGTGCTACCTCGAGAGCCTCAGGTGTTCATGCACAGCCATCTGTCACCCGATGAGCTAACACGGCCCTTCAGAAGTTGCTGGCGTGTGCCTCCATTCAGTTAATGACGAGCTCCACTGCCGCCAGCATTCTGAGAGAGACGCTGGGCTACAGGGCTGATATCACTCTATTTCATCTTCACACAATCCAACAGGATCGGCGTGACTACTGCCTCACTGGCGGTCAGAGGAGACTGACGTGCCCAAAGGTGCCGAGCTTTAAGCGGCAGGCCGGGCCGCAGACCCGGGCAGGCGGCGTGGCAGCGGTCAGAGGCACACTGCTCTGTACCAGTCTGGGTCCATCTCCACTCCCCTCCCAGGAACCTGGGCTGCGCAGTTCAGGGCGGCAGGCACTGCGGGCTCTCCTGCCTGCAGAGGGCACCGAAAGCCACCACCCATGGCCACGGGGGCAGTGCGCTCCAGAAGGCGTGCAGGAAGTGCCTGTCGGAGGAACGACCCACAGAGTCCTCGACCCTAGCAGAGAAGACCGCCACAGGAGGTGTCGGCAGTGACAGCCATCGCTGACCAGCAGTGTCCAAAAACCCCAGAAGTGAGTCACAGAGGCTTCGGTGGCCGACAGGAAATGGTGAAGTTCATGTTCTGTACTCAGTTCCAGCATGTCTTGCTTTACACACACTCTGACAGGTTTACTTATTTACTTTCAAGGTTATCAGCAGACTGAGAGCCAAGTGCTCAGGAGGCAGAGGAGGCTGCCAGAGGCCAGCAGGCAGACCGAGAGCTAATGGCAGGAAAGAGCTAGAAACATGATGGCAGCAGGGTGGAGGGTGGGTGGGACTTGACACTCAGAGCTGACTCGAGTCTTTCGTGGAGGGTGAGCAGCTCCCACCCCTGAAAGCCTGCACAGGGCACCCTTATGCTTCAATGCAAGGTTCGGGGGCTAACAACACTGCTGCTGAGTCACCCAGAAGAGGTTTTATTATGCCCGCTCTGGTCTGCTTCAGCTGGTAGGAAAATGATTCATCAGAAAAACAGTCAAAGCCAAAAAAAGTGCTCTGAACTTAGCTGCATTTTCCAGAAACTGAAACCTTACCCTCCTACAATGGTGGAAAAACGAACCATTACTATAAGCCTCTAATGTCTTTGTTATAGGAAACAATCAAGTCATAAACCTCTATTGCTGTTGTTTTATCACCAAACCCCAGGGCGAAAGGAGTCTCGACTGGGAGGCCCTGCAGTTGAGAAGAACCCACAAAAGAAACAGTGAGACTGGTAACGGTGATGTGAATACTTACAGGGACTGACATCTCTGTACCTGTTTCGGTTTTTGTTCTTAGGAAGCTTGGCCACTCTACAAGGGAAGTCGCTGGCTTTGTGTCGGATATCCTACGAGAGAAGGATAAAGAGTTCTCTTTTAAAATTGCTGGCATCAGGTATTCATCCAGACATTGAAGCGAGCGTGGGCGACCTGCCAGGCGTTGAGGGAGACCCAGCGCAGAAACAGACATCAAAGAGAGCCAGGCTGTGTGGGAAACTCAAGGTGACGATTCGGAGGCATGTACAAGGTCATGAGAAAAAAAGAGAAGAGGAACAACCCCACGCCTGGCATACGAGGAAGTGGCATGGGGCAGGGAGCTGGACGCACGGGGAAGAGGGCAGGGAGATGGAAGGTGTGTGTGCGGGTTGCGGGGGACTCCACTCCGGAACTCCCAGCAAGCAAAGGCACAGGGCTGAAGTTCATGTCTAGTGCAAGGAACGGTGAGTGGGCTGCTGGGGCCGAGTGACAGACGGCTGGAGCGCACAGGTGGGTGGGCCAGACCTTGGAGAGCCTTGAACGTCAGGCCTGCAAGTTCCACCTGTAACTTTTATTAAGGTACTGTTATTAAGAGCAGATAAAAGGCATTTTATGCCAGTAACCCATCCAACTGCTTTCCTAGGAGACGGCAAACAAATCCCATTACACCCAAATGTCAGACAGAAGTACCTGCATCACACCTCCCACTAGGCTGACAACACACGTCCGGTCACTCCCCCAAAACACCACCATAATCACATTCAAAAAGCTTTCCTTTTAAATTTCTATTTTATTATTAAAAGACAAACCCACACAACAATGTGAATGCACTTAATGCTACTAAACTGTACACCTAAAAATGGTCATAATGATAAATTTTGTTATGCATATTTTGTTGACAATTAAAAAAAAAAGACAAACCCACAAAGGGAGAACAGGGGAGAAGAAAACAGCAACAGAATTCTGAAAGCTGGAAATCAGACTGACTAGCAGCCGGCAAGACTTACAGGGCAGCCGCGGGGAAAGCGGAGAACCACCCTGGTTTCCAGCGCAGAAGCCTCCAAAGGCTCAGGTGGGCCTGCCTCTGGAGAGAGGGGTGGCACTCACCACAGGGGAGGTCTGTCAAGGGTGGAGCTGTACCAAAGGAGCAGGATCTCCACACCCCCCTGCTTCCCCTCCTGCTGCCTGGAGACTACTGCCTCAGGAATCTGCAGAAATCTGGAGATTTTCTGGAAAATGTGTATCAGGGGGCAGAGTGCTCTCTAGGTTATGTAAGAGTGAAAACCAAAAGACGGCATCACCACGGTGTGCAACAGACAACCCCCTGAAGGCCCTGGGGCCAGAACAGCACCAAAAGCCTCCTCCACCAGCTCAGAGCTCCCAAGTGGCCTTGCGAGCTACAGCTCGTCATCGTGCAAGGATAGCTGCTGGTGACAAGGTGTACGAGGAAAGCCTCTAATGTGAAAGAGGTTTACAAGGAAAAAAATAAATAGGAAAAAGCCGCTTTAATAAACCAGAGAGAAAAGAAAGCTTTAAAAACATATACTAACGTACTAAGAAAGATAAGAAAAGATAATATACTCAGAAAGATAAGATATTGTATCCATGAATTAAGAACAGGATGTTACATATAATAAACAAAAATGTCACCTGGAACTTAAAAACGAGATAGCAAGGATGATAAGCTTAATTAAAGAGTCAGAAGATAAAGACAGAAGTAGTTTTCTCAGAAAGTAAAGTCAAACAAACAAAAAAGCAACCACAATAGAAAAGTAGGCAAAACAAAACACACAAAAAAGAAAACATCAAAAAATAGTTCAAGAGAATCTTCCAGACCCGTCAAGTGCTCACTGTAATGCTAAAAGCAGACCCACACTAGGGCACGTTGATTTGTCACTCCAGAATCCTGTGAAGAATGTATTCTGTAAGCTTCCAGGAAGAAAAAAACAGGTGCCCTTCAAAGGGAGGTGATCAGATGGCTTCTGAGTTTGCCAGGAGAACACTGAAAGCTAGGCTGCAATGGCGCAATGCCTTCCAAATTCTGAAGAAAAAGGATTTCTAGCCTAGACTTCTGTATGCACCCCAATAATCAGGCGAGAAAGGACAGTAAGAACATTTCCAGATATGCATGACCTCAAGCACTTCACCGCCCATGCTTCCTTGGCTCGGCAATCCATGGGAGCATGTTTTCTACCCAAGGAGAGGTGTGAGAGCAAAGGCGAAGGAGATTTACTCAAAAACCGTGAAAGGAGGAGCTCCCAGGGCGGCACCCACATGCAGACCTCGGAGGTACACAGGCCAGATTAAAACTCAGAGACAGATGCATCAACACCATGTCCACGTACCAACCATGACCAAAAGGACCAGGGAGAAGTGACGGAAAGACCTGAAGTCTAAGAAGAGGGAATCCCATCGAGAAGAAAAGCAAAGGAAGCCTCGAGAGGACACGGCTACGTGTGGCAGGCCTCGGGCCCAGTGGTACCGGAGAGGAGGAGGACGGGGTCTGCAGGCAAAGCTGAAATGGCGAGGCCCAAACGTGCTCTGCGCAGTACAGCAGCCACTAGTCACGCGACGGCCGCCGAGAGCGCTGGGGGCACGGCCAGTCTGAACACAGAGGCTGCGTAAAATATGAAACACTTATCGGGTGCTGACAACTCAGTGTGCTAAAGAAAAGAAAGTAAAATGTCTCAGATATTGTAAATATTATTTGTTGAAATGACAATTTGAACATACTGGGTTAAGTCAAATGTATTAACTTCATTTGCTTCTTTTAACCTTTTTCAAATGGTGACTACTAGAAAAGGTAAGATTATATACAAGGTCTGTCCAGAAAAAAGTTCAGCCATTGTTAATGTAAAGAAAATGGTTTGCGCAATATTGATATAACCTGGCAGCCAGGCAGAGCAGACTGGAATACACAGGCATGAACAATGACGACTTCACTGTACTAGTCAGTGGGGCCAGCAGACACTTGAGTGAGCGTGTGTACTGTGTGGCCGTCACATTCAAAATGACTGAGTGAGCAGAGCAATGAATCTGCATCGAATTTTCTGTTAAGCTGGAACAGTCCTCTGCAAAAACGATTCAGATGATTCAGAAGGTCGCAGCTACGGGCAACTGGTGACTGGCTGCTTCATCACGACAATGTGCCCGCTCATGCATCATGTCTCGTGCAGAGTTTTTTAGCATCAAATAACATCAAATTGCCCAGGTGACTCAGGCCCTCTACAGCCCAGATTTGGTGCCCCATGACTTCTGGGCTTTTCCTAAAATCACCTTTGAGAGAGAAGAGATTTCAGACCATCAGTGAGGTTCAGGAAAATACAATGGGGCAGCTGATGCTGATTGGGAGAACTGTGTGAGGTCCCATGGTGCCTACTTTGAGGGGGGCTGAGGCGTCAGTGTCCTATGGATGTTTCCTGTATCTTGTTCAGTAAATGTCTCCATTTTTCCTATTGCATGGCTGGATACCTTCTGGACAGACCTCGTATAAGGGTTCATTGTATTCCTATTACACAGCTCTAAGTGACCTCGTGGAAAATTGTTCTGAGAGGTTACCAGAAGGTCTGGGAAGAATTAGCAATGGGTAGAAAAAAAGAAAACTAATGCAGATGAAAAGCACAAGGCAGTTACTAACTAAGGCAAAATTTTCCAAAAGGAAGCACGACGGCACAACGCTCCCCGTGACCGCTCCAGGCGAGAAACGTAGCACTGCCGGTGTTACTAGACAGTGACCGTATCGGGAGGGTGGCGAGGGGAAGCAAAGGGGAGGAAAAGCAGGGCATGGCTGTTTAAGAAAAGAAAATTTACTTTAGCAAACAAAGGCCTAAATTAGTGACTCAAACACGTTCCTTAGAGATACGGATGCACACAAGCTAGCACCAGGAGCTCGAGAGTCGCAAATGGTCCTGCGGGAGGAAGAGACTGGGGAAGGGCCTGAGGGGCGGGCGAGCCAGTACCGGATTTTATCACGAACCTGTTCTGGTGCTGTTTGACTTCTTAAACCATGTGTGTATTTAACTTGGATTAAAAAGTTTTAAAAAATGTCCACATCCTACAATTCTACTTATTTAAAAACTACAAAATGGCTGGGAGGAGTTTTTTACTCATGATAGAGATAAGCCAATAATTTAATAGCATGATGACAGATTATAAACCTACCTGAGATTAAACAAATTAATCTATAGTAACATATATATCACATCTTTTATAGATAAGATTAAGCTTTCAGGGAAATGCCACAGGACACAGGACATAACTTTAAGGAATGAAAATCAAAGTCTTTCAGCCTGCTTTCTACACATTGCTTGGAAGCATCCAGCGATAGATACAAATTCTGCCTTGTGAATCTGTCAGTCCAGCTGGTGTGACGGGATAACGATGGAAGAAATAATTAGTAATGTGGATACTCTACCACATACTAAGTCATAAAAAACAAGCACCCAAATAGCCATAGTGGCGTGCAAGTGATTCAATTCAGCCAAAGGATTATTAATATGTACTTTTTTGGTGCTGGAGAGAGAGAGAGAAAGTAAAACTTGGATAGGTCATTTAATAAAGGGAAAAATTAAGAGGGGTTTACACAATAGTTTTTAAATATAGATTTTAAAACTGAGGTACACTCAGAGTAAAATACACACATATTAAGTATGTAGTTCAGTAAGTTTTTCTAACAACTCTGAGGTATAATTTACAAATAATAAAATATACCCATTTAAGTGTTTCTCTATTTTAGAACGGCCTATGGGAAACACATGCTGGCTCTGAATGCGAGTACTTACATTTCATTTAGTTTAAAAAAAAACCAGAATTATAGTCTTAAAATTGAGGAGTGATAAACTATTTTTAAAATTAAAGGTAATTACCGCCCTGACTGGTGTGGCTCACTGGACTGAGTGCCAGCCTCTAAACTGTAAGGCCGGTGGTTTGATTCCCAGTCAGGGCACGAGCCTGGGATTGCAGGCCAGGCCCCCATCTGGGGTGAACAAAAGGCAACCAGTTATGTTTCTCGCCCTTTCTCCCTCCCTTCTCCTCTGAAAAGAAATTTTAAAAATCTTTAAAAAAAATAAAGGTAATTACCAATAGTGGTTTAGAAGAAAGTAAGTAAACTACAATGCCATAATATTTTATACAGAATTACAGGAAAATAAGATGTCCATATTCTAAAACTATCAGAGGTATGCTAACCTTTCCAACAGCTCCAGGAAAAAAAGATTGCTCACTTCCTCCACAAGCATAAAATATCCCTATTAGATCTTTTATTACACTGATCTAAGAATAACTAGCCCACCAAGTATGTAAAATTTCCACAAACTAAAATAAAAAAAAGCCTTAAAGCTGCTGATGAGAAGTGGAATGCTACATAAATTTAGGAGCCAAGCCAAAAAGGAAATCATAAACTTGCCATGGAACAGGTTCCCAGAACCATCCTCTAAATACAAACGAAGAACAATTCACGAGTCATTCAAATGCGCCTCGGCGCTGCAGGGGTGGGATGGCACCGATTTAACACAAGGGGATAACATGCTTATGATAGAGTTCTGGTAACAGAATGAACTCATGCCCAGAGTGAATTAATTTCTGTATTTGTTCCGGAAAGCTCATTATCCATTATTCAAATACCTCCCAAATCCAATTAGGCAAAAAGTCAAACAGGTGAAAAGCTGTCAATTTCTGATCCGAGATTTCTGTTTTTCTAGAAAACACAGAGGCATAAAAGCCAGTGCGGCCTGCAGAAATATTTCCACGTTTACAGTTTAAGTCCTTCAGTGGGTTCGGCAGAGCAGTTTTGGTTTTAACACCCTTCTCTTTAGTCTCACAACTGGCTGAATGTCCCGCATTCGTTCTGCGGTAAAATGCGTAATTCATTTTCGAAATTCTGACAAGTGACGAGGCAGAGAGAGCACGCCGCACCCCTTCAGCAGTGGGGATCTGACAAGAAGGGTCTGGATTCTCACCTCTCAACATCCCTAGCTCACACCCACACACCGAGTAAGTGCCCGACATAATTCTGCTGACTGAATTAATGAACGGTTCTCAAGGCTCCCAAAGCTCTGAGTCCTTGATTCTATTACCAATATGCTTCATTTTATGACACAGAAATGTTCCTGAAAGGGAACACATTTAAGCAAATGTCTGGTCCAATCCCATTTTCTTGTTACAATTACTCGCTACAAGATGGAAGTTACTGGAACAATAATAACAAATATTATTATTTTGCTTTATAAATGGGCCACACAGCCCCCTGATAAGACAGCACCAAAATACTAAAATATGGATTCAAAGAAGAAAGAGTTATCTTTCAACAGTTCAGACAGTGATATGTTTTAAGTCTCAACGAGAAAAAAATTCCAATGACACCTTTTATTCATTAGGCCTGGGGTGACTGCCAAAGTCCCTTAGCAGCTTGAACATCTTCTATGCTCCCCTCACCCCATTTCGCAAATGGTTCCCTAATTTGATTGCCTGAGCTGTTACCTAGTACTTTCTGGAAGCTACTGGCTCTCAGAAATGGACAGAGGTAGTTAGACTGAAGGGAAATGCAGAAGTACAGTAAAGGCAATAATTTAAAATGCAGTAAGTGAACACACGTGGGGTGCATTTCCTGGAACTCTAGCAGAAGTCGCCACTGAATAGGGAGATATATATAGAGATGGGGGGAGGCAGTGCTGGTCTAAACTTTCAGAAACCAAATCTTCAAAATAACATATGTTGAACAAAATTTGTTAATCATAAATCTCATTATAAATGAGAACATAAAATTTCTACATAACAAATGAGAACTGTACAAATAATCAAAGTCAGAGGTTAAATGTCCTTCAAAGTTGAAAGCAATGTTGTACCCTTTATATATGAAAAGTAATGGAACGGCATAATTTACTACAAAAACATTAGAAAAATATTTTTATTATATTGCAATATGCAAGAAGTTGCATACTCAATATTATAGATAATAAAGAAAAATGCTTAAAATTTAGCTAACCAATACCAACCTTGTTTTGGCTTCAAATTTTAAATGATTATGTAGTGAATTTTAAAAAATGCTGGAAAGTAAGCCAAGCACCTGAGTCCTCTGTGGCAGCTAACAGAGACACAGAGAGAGGGGGAGGAAAGAACAAAGCAGTCAGCGTGTAAAGGCGGCAGGATGTGCAAGAATCGTCCCCGCCAGAGCCTGGGGGAGTGTTGGGTCATCCCGTACACTGCTCTGGGCCCGGGTTAAGAGATAATGGAGTTACAAATCACTAACAGGACAATTATGCACATTTGGAAAACAACACGGAAAAGGCATCATCAAATTGCTGTACGAATTCCCCACAAACGCGAGGAGGAGCGCAGGCCCGGGCGGTACAAAACCCCCTGCACGAAGCTGGCCCGGGGAACGTCTGGTGCGGACGGTGGGACTGATCTCAGGCTCTGATGTCCGCCCTCTGCTCCAACACAAAGCAACAGTCCGTTAAATATGGAGAAAAGCACAAGGGCACAGAGCTAGGCTCAAAAATAGAACAAGAACAAATGAAAAGGAAACAAAAGGACTCCCACTCGAAATGATCTGCAAGCACCAGATCATTTTGAGCCAAAAAACCAGAAGATAACTAGTTCTGAAAAAGATATCCAACACAACAGCTAGAACAATAAACCTACTCCCACGTGAAATTTATTGCATAGCCCGTCAGGCACTTTAAAAATATGTAAGTATATTTAAAATCAGGGATAGAGGAACCATGCATAAAAAAATGTTATGAATAAAAACAGGGAGAACTACAACCAGAAGAAGTAGATAGGAAAGAACGAATAAGACTTTGGAAATGAAATTGACAGTCACTGAAATTTAAAAAATAATCCTTGCCAGAGAAGGCCCACACTACACTGAACACAGTTAAAGAACGAGTAATTAAAAGCTAGCACAGAGGGACGCCACATGGCGAACAAGGAAATGAGAAGGAACAGGGCCCAGAGAGGCCTCGGTGCGCACCCCAAAGCTGTCAGCCCAGACACATTAGGGTGAGGGTAAAGCCACACAATCGTAAGGACAAAGAATCTTCAAAATAAATTACAGTATCTTTTGGCGGCTTAATAGAGCTTTAACATCGTCATTTACTTAATTTTTAACAACTCTGTGGTTATGCAACCGAATTGTTAACAAAGAGGTATAAAATTGCTTTTTCAAGTGTCACTGACTTTACACCTTATTTTTACAGTCTTTAATAGTATCTTTTTTTTTAAATCACTTATGTTTTCTGTTTGATGTCATGAATTACACCTTGGGCAAAAATCAGTAGGTAGAAAATGAATCAGACTTACAGTAATTGATGTCAATAAAACGTATTGGAACCAGTATCTGCTTACATGCTGAGAACCACAGAACTCACAAAACTATTCCTGTAAGAGAAGTGTCTAAAAAACTGAATCTACTTTCACTTCTGTTTTGTTTACCTTCTGCTTTCCATAAGGAGAGCCGAAGTCTCTCAGGCCCTGGGACCTCAGCACTTCCCCAAGGACAGGGCACAGCTGACTAAGGACCCCAGTAGCTGGCAGACATCTGGAAGTGAGAGGTTCACACCTTCCTTTCCAGGGAGTCAGACTGCTGACCACCAGCCTCCTCTCTCCTTGGTCGGTTTCCCTAAGCTCGGTGGTCACAGGGAGGGACCCTACACACCCTCGTGCTATTCCTGCTCCAAAATGACCGAGAATCCTAATTCTCAAACTGGTGTGAAGCCTCTGCGCATAAGCTAGAGCATTAATGGGAGGAAAACACAATGTCAAAGTGAAACCAGATCTGGTTAAGCATTTCTTTAGTATTCTAAAAGCAGAACAAGATTCTGCTAACCATAATCAAAGAATGGACTTTCACATTATTAGTATCAATCAACTGTGTTTTCTAAATGCTTTCTAGATGTAAGGTACTTTTCTGTCGCACCGTTTGGGGGATTAGAAATGAAGAAGGAAAACATGACCAATGCCCCAAAGCATGAAGTGGCAGTTCCTCAGTGAGACCACAAAAATAGAAGGACAACTTGGGGAAGGGAAGAAGCAGATGACCGAGCTCCTCCACATGGCTTTCCCAAGAACCCGGGCATGTGGAATAAGGAAGCCAGGGTTAGAGTCAATGTCAGAGTCCCTTCAGTTCGTCCAGACCCCGGGTGTGGCGAAAGCAGGTTTACAGCTGTATGTGAAACACAGTTTATTCTCGCACTGTTATTTACTAATTCTGGTATTATTTCCCATACCAACAACTAAACCCCCGTTTGCCCCACGCTGTATATACTGAGCGTGAACTGTGGGGCAGGCACTAAGAACAGGAAGACGAATCAAAGGCAAGGTCCCGCCACTCTGCGTTCCAGTGAGCAAGGCAAGCGAGAACGCTAGGTTCTGAGCTCAGTGCTGTCACAGGTGACTCTCACAAGCTCACCTGCGACGAGACATCAAGGGCATGGAGGAGGAACAGTATCACGGACGAAGGAAAGCCCTGAACAAGTGGGTGCTCTTCCTGCGCCCCCTCCCCACACCAGGATCTGGTCCCTCTAGAAAAGGCAGAATGAGTGGCTCAGAAGGCCCCGTGTGCTCCTGTGCCGCGTCTTTCTTTTCGCTTCTCCCTGCGGGTTCAGTTAAGGGTCCTCGCACTGGAGTGTGCCTAAGAATGGTAGCGGGCTGTGCGCATAAAACCACACACACCATCCATTACGGACAAATCAAGAATAATCTGGTCTACAGAGATTTCTCATCCTTTGTAGACCTCGACCCATGCGTGAGATGCAGCACTACTGACACAAAGCTCGTTCAGGTGTTGCTAAATAAACAGCAAAGGACTTAAAAACTGTAGGGCTTCAGGGGAAAAAATCTCCTTGGGCCAATGTGGTGAGAGAAGACTTATTGACAAAAACAAAATCATCAGTTTAGTCAATGCTTACTATTTACCAAGCCAAGACATGCGGTTACAAGAGACAAAACCCCATTTGAGTCCATAGCCTGTGGCTGTTTTTTTTCCACCAAGAACTCATGCAATTCTCAGTGTTACTTGAAATTCCTACTCAAGAAAGCATATCTGAAAGGAGCAAATGGAAGTAACGTCGTGGGAATGACCTTGCTGCCACTCTAATTTAGTTCTTTTAAAATAACTTAGAACACCAGCATTGAAAAGTCATTAAGTGGCACATGTCACAACTGCTCACACGACATCTGAGCAAGTGGCAACACTGGAGCAAGACGCCACTGCTACAGGCCGTGGGAGCCCTTCAAGTGTTCGGAGGAAGGTTCATCCTCAGTGTTGTAAAATCTGTGTTCTGACGTACGTATAGTGACAAGTATTCACCACTGCAGTATTACACGGAGTATTTCCACTATCCCAAATCCTCCTGCACTTCATCTATTCATCTCTCCTCTCCCCACAAACCCCTGATCTTGTTTATCTCCATAGTTTTGCCCTCTCCAGAAATGTTATGTAGTTGAAATCACATCATGTGTAGGCTTTGTCCACTGTCTTTTCTATTAGGTTGTCTCTTTTTCTAAATGCCATGCAGTGCTCCTTATTTATGCCAAACTCCAGTCCTTTGGTGGTCATATGCACTGCAAATATCTTTCTCTGTATCAGCTGCCTTTTGCTGGGTATCAAACCACCCCCAAACAGCGGTTTCTTATAACTGCTACTGAGTTCATGATTCTAGAGGTTGGCTATGTGGGCTGGGCTTCACTGGGCTGGCTAATCTGTTTCATGTGACACTGGCTGGACTCTAACATGCACTTGTGGTTAGCTGGGTAGCCCCATGGTCTCACTCACATGCCTGATGCTTGGCTGGCTATTGACAAGGGTGATGGCAGTGATCAGACCACATGGTGCTCATCACCCAATAGGTGAGGTCAAGCTTGTTCACATGGTAGCAACCGCGGAATTCTCAGAAGCAGCAAGAGCGGGTAGAGGCCCAAGGCGCAAACCCTTTCTGATGCCTCTGCTCTGTCACGATGGCCAACACTCTGCTGGCCACAGCAAGTCCTGAGGCCAGGGGCAAATTCCAAAGGGATTCTCTGCCTCTTGATGAGTCACACTCAGAGGGGCATGGAGACAGGGGCGGGAGGAATTTGGGACTCCTTCTATGGATTAATGGTGTCTTCTTATGCTTTTAACGTCAGTGTAGTTCAATTTATCAGTCTGGTCCTTTAGCGTTAGCTATTTCTGGAGTATCTTGTTTAAGAAACATTTGTCCATCCCAAGTTCAAAAATACACTCTCCTACATTATTCTTGAGAGTTCAACTCAAGAAGAAAAATATTTTCTGCATACTTTAATTTGTATCTTAATTATACCTTAAAATGTTGAAATAAAACATACAGGCAACATGTGGCATGTCTGTCCCTCCACCGGCGGCTTATGTGCCCAGTAAGCACAACTTTAACAAGGATGTCCGCCGTCCTCAGTCTGTGCTCAATGTCTGCTGGACGACGCACACGTAGTATGGCTCGTCTCTTTCTGCGAGGTGCCTACCCATCTTTGAGAATGTGTTTTCCTTACTCACGTAAGCTCCTTACATGTTTTAAAGCCATTGATTCTTTGTCTATGCTGGAAACCACTTGTCCCATTTACCTGTTTGTTCATCAGAAGAACCCTGTGTGTGGGAGGATGCCCATACAACGGTCGATACGGTGGCAACAGAGCTGCTACTGCTAGTTGGCAGGATTATGAGTGATTTGTATTGTCCACTGTTTTCCATTTTTTTCTACAGCACATCTGCATTATCTGGGTAATAAAAAGTTTAAAAGTAGTTTTAAATATTTATGTGTTCAAACCTACTGACCTTTTCCTCTGCAATTTCCTTTATTGCTTCTAACAGAAAGTGTTTCTCCTTGGTATTCTTCCTTGCTTTTTAAAAACATTTAATCTTAATCCATCTGGACTTAATTTTTTCCTACAATTTTCAGCCACGCCCATTTATTGCCTTTAAGTCTCACATCATGCTGGTTCGGTCAGCTTAACAGCTCCCCTGTGCTCAGTGTGATCTCTGTGTTTGCATGTTCCAGGAGCTCAGCCTGTGCATCACAGAGAGCTCCTCCTCCTCCTTCCCCAAATTCAAACAGTGACAAAACGCAGCTGGCATCTGATCACTCGAATTTCAGAATGAATAAATTACTATTTTTCAGAAATAACTGGACCATTATAGTTAGGTAGAGTTTTTTGTTTTGTTTTAAGAATATAATGTAGGCTAGATTCATTCTTTGCAGCTATTTAGCCAATGAAGGATCAAGGAGAACACAAGAGATTAAAATACAGAGAATTTAAAAATCTCACAACAGTATTTCTGTAATTAAAATGAACAGTGTTACAGTTCGGCCTTCTGCAAGGAGAAAAGGGCAGGGTGGCTCTCGGAGAACCCCCTCCTCCCCATATTTAGCTGGTGTGTATTACTGTGTGTACTGTGTACCATGGCATGTCAAACCCAAGGAAAAATCGAAACATTACATTATTTCTGTCCACTGTGTTCATAAGCAGGTCTGTTAAAACAGACAGACAACGTTCATGGCAACGACTTCGAACTATGCCCAGCAGGAAGTCGCAGTAGCTGAACATGTTAAATTAGCGCATGTCCCACCTCCTCCACATATTCAGTGAGGCGGGATCTTTTGTACGGGTTCCATCTCTTCCTCCTCTCCCGTCAGTCCCGGGCAACGGCCGCATGACCTTTTTTTTTTTTGGTCATCTGCCTTCTTAGAGCTGAATGCATAAAAATACATTTATTCCCTATTCAGTAGAAGGAGGCGGTAAACCTTTGCTAATAATATATAATCAATTTTTAGAAGCTTCTGAAGGCTGACATGCCCAATCCTTCCTCAAGAGGGTTTGCTCAGTATCTCAACGCCACATCAAACCTAGGAACCAAAATCCATACACTACACATTGCTAGATACAGACTTGGGGGGGTCACTATCACCACATAATAACTGAAGCTGGTACAGAGATGACAACCTTTAAAGATATTACAATTAGCTAGACACTCTTCCTCCCAAAGCTCATAAAATGATGACATCTAAGTTGGGCTAGAGGAAAACAAATCCCAAGGACTAAATGGAGCAATAATTAGGATTTGCTCCACAAAGCCTAAACACAAAGAATTCCAGAAATGCTAAATCTAATGACATTTTCATGTAACGGCACTACATAAACTAAAAATAAATCACTATTAGAAGTTTGTTTTCTTACTGTGCTAAAAAGCAATTTTCACAAGATTACTCAAAGTAAACAGTGTAGCATTTCACTGAGACATGTTCAGTATAGGACCGAAGTGTTAAAGAGCCCAGACTGTTGAGTTCTTTTCATGAGAGCAGCGAACTCGGGAGTGACTGCGGAGCGGCCACACCTGGTACAGAGGAAAGAGACGTCTTCGTGGCATTGCTGACCAGTCGCCTCTTTGCAGACCTTGGTTGGCATCCGTGGGAGGAAAGAAATTATACAGCTATGCTCAGGCTGTTCTGCCCAATCTGTTTGGCACTGTTGCTTGAAAGGAAAGCTCAGCAGTGAGGATGGGGGTGAAGAAGGGATGGCCATTCTCCACTGCGGCGACCTCAGGAGCCTGCTGCTCGTGTTCCTCTCAAGCCCCTGCCCTCGCATGAAAGACCAGGAAGGAGAGACTGGACCCACCCCACGCTGCAGCGGCCTGCCACCCACGTCTGTGCGCTAGACTCCTGTGGGTACGCAGGATACGCAAGACACTTTCTAAACTTCTTGTCTCTACTTAACAGGGCTGGGCAGGCTTTTCCAGAAGAGATGCTATGTGAGCTTCCCCAGCTCCACGGAGCAGGCACTCGCCAGGTCTAGCCTGTTCACTGGCGCAGCACAATTCCTGCAGACAGAGGGCCCTCAATAAAGATTTACGGAATGAGTGTGCTAAACAGGTCAGAAAGAATTGACGTGAGAGCTAGGAATCTAGGATAAGAAAACAGAAATAGCATGAAAATGACAGTGGAAAACAAAGTAGCCCTGGCTGGTGTGGCTTAGTGGATTGAGCACCGGCCTGCAAACCAAAAGATCACTGGTTTAATTCTCAGTCAGGGCGCATGCCTGGGATTCGGGCCCAGTCCCCAGTTAGGGGCGCGCAAGAGACAAATTGATGTCTCTCGCACATCAATGTTTCTCTTCTTTCTCTCTCCCTTTCCTCTCTCTAAAATTAAATAAACTAAATCTTTGAAAAAAGAGAACAAAATAATGACTGACTATGTAAGAAAATACCAATGACCCAACTAACTCTGAGAACTCTGTCTTCTCTCTCTGACCTCCCCAGTAGAAAGCTCATGGATGATTTCTCCAGAAATGAGTCATTTCCGGCTATGATACCCAGGAAATGGCCGAGTGTGATAGAAACATTTCTTGGAAGAAAGTGCCTCTTCCTCCCTACCCCTGCAGGCTGCACCATTTTCTGATGCGGCACATTCCTGGAGAAGACTGCATTCCACCTGGGATGGAATCTCGGCTCCCTGTGTCCTCCCTACAGACTTGGGGAGGAACGGGTCAGTGGCTGGGATATCTAGAAAGTCTGTACAGGGAGCCCCCTGCGCCAGGAGGAGGAGGTCAGACTCAGTGTGGCACAAAGCACCCTCAAATCAAAGCACCCTGGGGCTCTCTGCTGCAAATGTTCAGGCAGGATCAGCAAGTGCTGTCCTCCTAGCTCCTTGCACCACAGAGACTGGCAGCTTCCGACAGGCTGTGCTCGGAATGCACTTCCAGGCTGACGGGCACCTCAGCAGAGACCCTCGATGGTATCACGTCCTCTCCTCCCTGAGTCCAAAGTCAAGGTGGTTCTGGTTCCTTTGATCCCAGTGTTCAAAAAGTGGTTTTTTTTTAAATGTGTTATGCCAGGATTTATTTCAAAACAAATCAGAGCTAGGAGATGTTAATGGGGAGGGGTACAAACGAACGAAAAGGGGCCATGAGTTTAATAATTGTTGTAGCTGGGTGATGGATATACAGGTACTCAATATGTTAATTTCTATACTTCTATATGTCTGAAAGTTTTCATAGGGAGTCTGAAGACTCAATTTTTTAAAAGCGGGGGTAACGATATAACTGGGTCCATTTCTGAGAGGTTGCTCTGGCATTACGACTCCGGAGACATGGCGGCAGCAGTGGCAGAGTTTTTAAACCACCCCAAATTCCTCCATAAAAATAAACAGCAACAAGGACAGGAAAATGGGCACAGACAGCCCCTCCCTTGGACGACAACTAAGACAAGCCCCGGGGCCAACTGTTGTTGACCAAAATGCCGTTACGCGGTACATGACGGTAGCAGCTGACTTCATTACCGCTCACAGGAGGGAATCACAGTAATACCCCAAATGAGGGCGCTAAGGGTAGACAGTAAACATTCTAGTAAAGAAGGAACCATTGGAAAATAGAAACACTACTAAATACCAAGAGACTTATAAACTTCCTTCTCAAAAATTATAAAATCACACATCTAGTGTACATAATACATTGATACAACGAAGGAGACTTAATCAGTGTTAATAGACCAGTAGCACCTACTCTTCCACGCTTTTCTCCAAACACACAGGCATCAACAATGACTTCTTACTGCTTGTTTTTACATGCGTCAGCTCGCACTATACACATTATTCTACAATGTCCTGCTGTTTAGCCATCTCACCTACCTTCATTTACTCCTGCTGTTTTCTGTATGTATTAATCACATTGGCAAATGGAATAAATCTGTCACTCCCAACATTTTACCAATAATTTAATTTTCCTACCTTGTTACTTTATCTAGACCCTCCAAAACTGTTCAGTGAAAGCTGGCAGAAGTTAAAAATAACCTCAGCATTTTAATAGGCTTGTTAAACACGGTCTCTTGTTTAAGTAGCTTCCTTTCATTCTTATGTTATTAAGTTTTAGTTAATAACTCAGAGCTGCTGTGTAAGTGCAGCCGAACTCAACAGTCACTCTCCAGGGAGACGGGAGAGCCCGTCCCGGACCAAGAGTGCGGCTCCCTCTTCTTGATGCCCAAAATCCCACCTGGCCGTGACACCTCTCTGGGTTTTCTTCTCACGGGTCCTTCCCATTTGCGTCGACAGAGTCCCGTGGCCGTTATCTCCTGCGTTTACCTGTTCTCCAGCTGACTCTCAGGTCGCTGTGCTTGTCACTACGCCGCGCTGCTGGACACCTGGCACCATCCCCTCGGCTTCTCTCCTGTTCTCTTCACGCTTTCTGGGCTCAGTTACCCTGAGGATTCTTTCTACTTTTCATTTATCGAGTGCTTCTCTCCTTTTAACATGCCACATTGTGACTGGGGGTATTTTCTGGTTAATATTTCTCATTTAGGAAATAAAAGCAACACTGAAAACCAGACCACATGTGAAAATCATATGACCACTGAAAATCAACTGACCACATATGTACCGCCCAGGGTGGTAAATATATTCTTGGTTATCTGTCCCATGGAGGGGGGTTCAGTGAAAAAGTCGGACGATCTATTACCATCTGAAAAGAATATTCACTCGAGAGTAAGATCAAAGGTCTCAAAGCCTCCTTTGTCACGGGAACTTTCCCTGTACGTTTATTCTACTCCGCTCTGCTTGGATGACAGGCAGCTTGACGTTTCCATCACTGTCAGGCCCTTTTCAGAGAGAGCTGGCACTTCAGCCCGCTCTGAATGGCACTAGATGGCTCGCTCTCTTGGTTAGAAGCCATCCAGAGTATCTTTCAGCAGCCGACTCGGAAACTATACACTCACTAAACTGTCCACACTGGTCGGCAGGCTGGGAAGTCCATCCAGACTCACAATTCTGTTTTCAACCTAGTTATTTCTCTTACAAGTAGGCGCTTTCTTACACAGGCTTAGAGAGGACACGCACAAGCCCACATGTGAGGGATATATGATTAGGGGAGGGAATGCTTATAAAATCACATCGAAAACAGCATTACTAATACAGCGGTCTGTAGAAAACAAGGCACACACAAACGAGTACTGATATGACGACGAAAATCTGAATAACGCAGCAAATCCCATCAACGTCAATATCCTGGTGTGATAAGAGTACTATATACAGTTTTGCTCGGAGGGGGGCAAATTGTACAAGGGATCTCTTTGTATTATTTCTCACAACTACACATGAATCTACAAGTATCTCAGTAAAAAATTCAATGAAAAGATGATTGGCAGAATACAGACAAAATGTTTACAGTACTTACATTGTGCAGTGATAGGATAAAGGATAAAGAAAAATTTTGTTTCCACAATAAACATTCCACTTTATAATAAGATATGTTATATGATTAGAAAAACAAGAATGCTCAACAAAAGGGGTAAGGATATAATCAAGACTTGAAACAGGTAAAAAATATTTTATAAAACCTCAAAGAATTTGAGTAAAGTGATTATGGGAGTGTTTAACAAATCATGGGATTCTGATATAAGATAAATTCTTCATTTTAATTTTATTTTTTAAAGACTTTATTTACTTATTTTTAGAGCAAGGGGAAGG
>PVKM010020023.1:0-23683 GCA_004027735.1 Carollia perspicillata | reverse complement strand
TCCTCCACCTTCCCCCAGTTTGTGGCTGGTTAGCCCTGCCTGTCTTCAGCAAGAATCCTGCTCAGTCGAGCTAGCCAGAACCTCTCTTACCCCTGAAGTTCCCTCTTAGTAATTTTTTAAAAATTTATTTATTTACTTATTTTTAGAGAGAGGGAAAGGGAGGGAGAGGGAGAGAGAGGGAGATATCTGAAACATCTGATGTTTGAAACATCAATTGGCTGCCTCTTGTTTGTCCCCAAATGGAGACTTGGCCGGTAACCCAGGCCTGTGCCCTGACTGGGCATTGAACTTGTGACCTTTTGGTCTGCAGGATGATGCCCAATCTACTGAGCCACACTGGTCAGGGCTCCTCTTAGTAATTTTCTTTAATATACTGATGCTTGCCCCTCCTCCTTGATTATACATTCTCACTTGCCCTTGCTGCATTTGGAATTGAGCCTGATCTCTCTCCCTTACTGTAAAATCCCTTTGGACTGGTCCCTACACCTATTACAAATGGTCCTGAATAAAGGCTGCTTTACCATCTTAAATGTCAATAATTTTTTTCTTTAGCATTACCATCTGTATATATTCCTCCTTAAAAAAAAACAACAGTATACTCAAAATAAAGAAGTTTACCAGTCATGGAACAAGAGAATCCACTAATCAGCATAGCAGACTATAGTGTCTTTACGTTGGGATTCCCACCCCTTCCATTCCCTTCTGTGGTGCTGCTTAAACATTCAGTCATAAAGCACAAAATGGAGGTAAAATCTAAATCATTAACAAAATGAAAATACACATGACTTTCGAGGCTGTGTGAACTACAGTGTTTTCCATGAGCAAGGAGCTAATTAAGCTGCAGGGTCAGAAACTATTTTCCTTGTTCAAACCATACGTTTGTAAAAAAAAAAAAAGCTCTTCTGGAATACAGCCATACCCTTTCATTTGTATGTGGTCCGCAGCTGCTTCCATGATGTGACTGCAAAGATGAACAACTGCCACAGAGACCAGAAAGCTCTCCAAGCTCAAGCTATTTAATATCTTGTCCTTTGGGGGGGGGAGGGGATTCCCAGCCTTTGAATTACAGTTTGGGGATTTTTTTAAAAAAAAGAAAAACCAGAACTAGAAGAATAACATAGGTAAACATACGGTAGTGCCATTTCTGGGGGAAAATAGGGAGAGGGGGACAGACCGTTTAGTTCTAAGATAAGAGCTGGGGAAGGGAGTAAGACACATCAGCATCCATTGAAAGGCAAGGCTCAGCAGCTATTTTAAAGGTTGTAAGACTTTGTCAAACCTGCGCAATTAAAATATAATAATAAAGTATTACATAATATGATTACGTAGTTGGGGGTGTGTGAGTTTGACTTTAAAACCCCTAAGAAGCCCTCATATTAAAGCCGCTTTGTTGAAATTTTTTTTTTAAATTAGGGAATCAATAGAGAACCTTAAAGACAATATAAAAGTGATGAAAGTAGTATCCAATAGAGAAGACACTCGAATTCAGTATTTAAAAAATATTTAAGTGGTCCTGGCAGGGTAGCTCAGCTGTGTGCCTAGTAAGCAACCCACCCCATGCGTCAAGGTTGTGGGTTTGATCCCTCAAGGCACATGTAAATCCATGTTTCTCTCTCTAAAATCAGTAAATTAAAAATTGAAAAATATTAAAAATCTTCCAGATGAGTGCAATAAACAAACCGAAAGGAATTAATATTTTAAAATGAAGATTATGAATTTACGGTTTTAGGCAACGTTTGCATAACTATAAACGTGGGAAGAGGATTGTGGAAACGCCTCAGTGCATGTATTTCTGAAAAACAAAAAACAAAAAAAAACCCTAGCGTAATACAAAGTTTAAAAGCCAGAACAAAAACAATGATACGAAACCCACAAAGGAAAATTTTTTGTGACAATACTCGTACTCAAGTCTTTGTGGAGTAAATCACAGACAGGAAATTCTCAGAGGGTGCCTTAAAGAGGAAGAACCGGGAGAAGACTGCGGAACCGGAAACTCTGAGGGGAACAAAAGGACACTGCGCCTTGCCCCGCTCAATCCGGTCGGACTCGCTGAGGGCCCGCCCCTCAGGCTGCCGCGGCCCCGGAGCCACGTGACCTTCCCGGCGTGCACTGCGAGCAAGCCGGCAGTAATGGCGCCTTTCCGGCAAGCTGCGGTGCTAAACCCGGCTCTCTGAGCGCTGTCGGCGCAATGGGGTGGGACCTGAGGGGCCTCAGGGGGCGCGGCTCAGCGGAGTATTGTCGCACAAACGCGCCAGCCCTCCCTATTGGACCGCAAGACGTTTTAAACAATAACCTATCAGGGCTTTAGCCTAAGAAGTCACCCGCAAAACTGTAGGCGCGATCGCGGAGGGAAACGGTCTGTTTGTAAATAGGCGTATACAGTATAGCAAGGGCGAACACCCGTGGCAGTGCAGTCAGCTGAACTAGCTAGCGTGAGGTGTCCGCAGTAACACACTCCGGCGCGCACAAGTCTGTGAATGAGATCCATTCTTCAGACACACCAACTTTTAACCCTTAAGTAACCAGCAGAAGATATAAAGTGGATAGGGGCAGGCTTCCCTGCATCTTTACTGAGAAAAACTAAGAATCACATCCTCTCGCGCCGCAGCCACTATGCACGGTTTCACTTTGAAAATGCGTATTTTAAAAATCCTGCTCAAATGAACACAGGCATTTCTGGCCCCTGGATCCCATCTTTTCCCTGAACTTTTTATTTCACTTGTCATTAACCTCCCTTTTTTTTTGTTGACGCTAGAGGGCGCTCTGAGACCAGAGATCCTTGATTCCTCAAACCAGCTTAGCAGGGACTTCTGAAATTTGAGAAGTTTAAATCAAGAAAGTAACCTCCGTTGAGCGCTGAATTGCCTCCTTCTAGGCTGAACCCTGAAAATACTAATTTTTTCTGTGGCCATTCTGATGGTTGGTTTCTTTCTTAATTCTCCCCACCCCACACTCTTCCTTTGTGTCAACAGGATCTGACTTTAAACACTATTCTTTTCCCCTTCAAACTTCACACACGACTCCCAAAATTTTCATTTTAGTTACACCAGCTGTGTTCTTAGTAAACAGACTGTGACAAAACTTAAAAACAACAACTATAAAATCCAAACACATTAACATGGAATAAAGTCCTCCAAAAATCTAGCCCAGGCATATATTTCCAGCTCTCTTCAGGGATACTGAAATTACTGCCTTCAATGTGATGTCTCCAATCTTTTGACTTTTATACATTCAATAAACCTACCAAAATGCAAGCCTGTCTTCTGTCTTCCTTAGCTCTAATTCACACGGCTTCTGCTACTTATTCTTTATGTAGATAATCATAAATTGCTTCCTCCAGGAAACCTCCAATGACTGTTCAAATTCCGGTTGCATGCCAATACATCCTGTGGTTGCAACAGAATGATACACTTTCTTCTTTACTGCACACCTAGTCTGATTTCCATTGCTGATTTAAATTTCTACTTGACTAATGTCCTGGGTAAAGGAGAAAATTTATCTTTGTTGTTCACTTAGCCACTCCTCCCATGTAACAATCCTCACATGCCATAAAGTTAGCCCTCAATTTTTTTTTAGTTTCCAAAAACAAATGGATCAAACTCAGTTGTCTTTATCTAGACCAATAATGAATAACTGAATATAGAAGTTAAAATATATTTTACAATTGCATAGAAAATATGATATACATAAGGATGAACTACAAAGGGGCACAACAGAAATTTGGGGGGAATGGAAAATGTTCTGAATCTTAATTACAGTGGTGCTCGCATGGCTGCATGCATTCATTGAAATACAGTGAATTATCTACTGAAGAAGGATGAATTTTACCTTAAAAATCCCAACTTGAAAATAAATAGGTTATTGCATCAATTTCCTCATTTTCACTCTTTCCTTCTTTAAATTAGTAGTGGCCTCCAAATGTCAAAAATATGATTGTCCCTTTTTCATAGTAGAAATTTTCCATTTACACCTCCTATGTAAAGTGATAAGTGTGCTCCCTGCATGTTCAGACTGATCTCTTGCCCCAGGGTCCTCTCCTATTTTACTAATAGGTTGTTCTTCTTGTCTTGTTACATACGAACGCATCTGTGTAGTAATCCCATTATTTCTGTAGCCTTGAAATCAGTATGAGTGCTTGTTATGTGCTAAAATGTGCCTCCCAAAATTCCTATTTTGAAGCCTTAAACCCCCAAACCTCAGAATGTGAATGCATTTGGAGCAAAGCCTTTTAAAGAGGTGATTAAGGGGAAAAAAGTTAAAATGAAGCCATTAGGGTGGTCCCTAACCAGTCTGACTGGTACCTTTCTGGAAGAGAAAATTTGGTCCCTTAAAGTGACATCAGGGATGATAACACAGAGAAGAAAGACCATAGGAGGACACAGTGAAAACGTGGCCATCTGCAAGCCAGAGGAAAGGGCACAGCAGTAACCAAACCTGCCACTACCTTGATCTTGGACTTCTGGGCTCCAGACTGTGAGAAAAAATAAGTTTCTATTTTCTAAGTCACCCAGTCTGTGGCATTTTGTTACAGTGGCCCCAGCAAAATAATGCAGTGTTCTAATCACTCAGTCATTGTCTCACTTTAGAAAATGACCCGAGCCCCAGCTGGTGTAGCTCAGTGGATTGAGCATGGGCCTGCAAATCAAACAACCACAGTTGGAATCCCAGTCAGGGCACATGCCTGGGTTGCAGGCCAGTTCCCAGAAGGGGATGCATGAGAAGCAACCATGCACTGACATTTCTCTCCCTCTCTCCTTCTCTTCCCTTTTAAAGATTAATAAATAAAACCTTTTTAAAAAGTGACCTGAAAACTCAGGTTGTTTTTGGGTATTTTTCCTTGAATTAATAAAATACACTGAACTTCAATTCTGCCTTTTCCCCATTACAACATAACTTTTTAATTGTACGTCTCGCTCAGTGGTTCTGCTCCAATTTAATATTCTGAATTTTAAAATAGCCAATGGTTAGCAAATAGATGGGAAGAATATGTCATCAGAGAGCTGACACAAACTTGTGGGGAGGGAGAGCAACAAAGAATGGAGCGCCCTGACGGGCTGCGATCTGAATCTGTGGATTCCCTAAGCACATCTCAGTGTTACTCCTAGAGGGACTGGCTCGAGTAGAGGGCAAGAAGGCCCCAGGAAGACCAGAAACAGCAGTAACAAGGATAAATAATCAACTAATAAGTAAATAAAATGCTTAAAATAATAAGCTCCATTTTGTCTTCTATAAAAATAAGATAATTTTTATTACTCATTTGATGTAAAGTGTGAGTAAAATATGAAAATGCTGGAGCTATTAATGTTAATTTGGAGAGCCTAAGTTAATGAATTCACATCTAAAAAGATATATGCATAATATCTATGTATGACAATATCATCCTATTAAAATTAAAAGTTTTTAATTGTGGTAAACTGCATGCAATACAAACTTTACCATCTTAACTATTTTTAGGTGTACAGTTTAGTAATAGTAAGTACATTTACACTGCTGTGCAACCAATATCTAAAATTCATTAAAAAATATATATTTTATGCCCTGCCCTGGCTGGTGTGGCTCAGTGGATTGAGCGCCAGGCTGCAAACCAAAGTGTCACCGGTTTGATTCCCAGTCAGGGCACATGCCTTGAGCTGTGGGCCAGGTCCCAAGTTGGGGGTGCATGAGAGGCAACCACACATTGATGTTTCTCTCTCTTTCTTTCTCCCTCCCTTCCTCTCTCTCTTTTAAAGATTTTGTTTATTTATTTTTAGAGAGAGGGGAAGGGAGGGAGGAAGAGAGCGAGAGAAACATCAATATGTGGTTGCCTCTCACATACCTCCAACTGGGGACCTGGCCAGTAACCCAGGCATGTGCCCTGACTGGGAATCGAACCAGTGACCTTTTAGTTCACAGACTGGCGCTCAATCCACTGAGCCACACTCACCAGGGCAATATCCAAAATTCTTTACTTCTTGTTAAAATAAAACTCTGTGCCCATTAAATAAGTCCCCATTTCTCCTTTTCCCCCTCCAATATCATTAAGCCTTCCTCTATTTTCTATTTAAGAAGTTTGAGAGTGTTAGACCTTATATTTAGGTATTTGATCCACTTTGAGTTCTGTTTTGTATCCGGGATAAGGTAAAGGTCAAAATGTCTACTTCCCATGCGGATCTCCAGTTTTCTTACACCATTTGTAGAAAAGACTGCCCTATCCCTTTGAGAGGCCTGTGCACCCTTGTCAGAAAAAATTTGACCCTAACTGCAAGGGTTTATCCCTGAGCAATCTCTTCTAGCCCGTTGGTCTGTATGAGTGTCTTTATGCCTGTACCACACTGTTTCCATTACTGTAACTGTGTAACACGCTTTGAAATC
This sequence comes from Carollia perspicillata, assembly GCA_004027735.1. Taxonomy (NCBI): domain Eukaryota; kingdom Metazoa; phylum Chordata; class Mammalia; order Chiroptera; family Phyllostomidae; genus Carollia; species Carollia perspicillata. The sequence continues at coordinate 17,332 of PVKM010020023.1, read as the reverse complement.
AATAATTTTAAGACCTTCATGCTTGTCCCTTTTCAGGAAGGCTTTGATGATGTGGGGTCTGTGGAGACCGTGTGAATTTCAGCATGCATTGCTGTCTCTGATACTGACAGATTACCTCTAACCTTAGCCAGGTTCCCTTGAGCCTTCTTTTAAACTAGATCTCAATCTTGGCCCAAGAAAAACTACAGACTGTCAGTACCAATAATTTTGTCATTCTTCTCCTCTCCACGAAAGGACTTAAACAAATACTATCATAGTTTCTAACAGCACAATCCCTAGGATGACTCAAGGTTGCCAAAATAATTTACCGTTTGCCCTGGACAATGGCTGGTAATAGGCTTTGATGCACTTTTTTTAGAACACTTACTAAAATGGGATTACATTTCTGAATACTTCCTCTCTCCTTTTGAGATGTGTATGTATTTCTTCAACGTGGGGGTGCCCTTCTCAAGGACCTGAAAGGTGTTCCTTTGGAATAAAATTGGGAAGCACAGGGTCCCTGTCCCCTCACACAGTGGGAAGATAGGCTCTTAACGTCAGTCATTGTCACCTAGTAGGCACAGTTGCCCTGGTCAATTTACACAGACCGGCCCTTTGTCATTTTCTCACTTCCCTGACTCTACTGAACCCCCTGTCGCCTTCAAACCTTTCCCTTCATCTTTAAGATGCCCAGTTGCTCCTGTACAAATAGAAGTTGAGTTCATTTCACACTGACTGCTCTCTCCCATTGCAGTGGTATATTACTGATTAAAATTCTGTCCTTACCACATTAAGTGGTGCCCAGCTTTGTTTAGCTTTGATAATAATATTACACTGTATGTTTTTCTTGGAGGGGACAGGTCGGGGCTTGTGGACCTCTTATCTCATTTTTAAAATTGAAAATCTGACTTTGGGTCCTGGCTGGCATGGCTCAGTGGATTCAGTTCTGGTCTGTAAATGAAAGAGTCACCAGTTCAATTCCCAGTCAGGGCACATGCCTGGGTTGCAGGCCAGGACCCCTGTAGGGGGACTGTGAGAGGCAACCACACACTGATGTTTCTCCCCCTCTCTAAAATGAAATAAATAAAACCTTTTTAAAAAAGAACATTAAAAAAAAGAAAACCTGACTTATGGATATACAATATACAGATGATGTGTCATAGAATTGTACACTTAAATTCCACATAAACTTTTTAACCCCTGTCACCCTAATAGATTTAATTTTTTAAAAACCGGCATTTCACTAGACACCATATAATAGGTTCTTGGATTGTGGAGGCTGCTTCTTAATGGTGTGGCCTCAGCTTGTGGCTACGCCCCATAGAGAGGTTCCTGGGAGAGTCCTATTGTCAGCAGGGCCAGAGCAGACACCAAGGCCATTTTTCAGTGTGGTGTTCAAAGAACGGGCTGCTGAAGAGACTTAGAGTCGGGGAGGCAAATACAACATTTAAACACCCAGACTGTTTGCTACTCACGCGTGATGGGCAGTGGCTTTCGTGCTGAGGAATGACATGTATAGTCTGGCAGCGCGGGCTGACTTTCCAGGCCTGTCATTTTCCGTGTGGCTCGCCTGGCTGTGCTTCAGATTTCCCAGCTGTAAAATAGTAAAAAGGGTCAAGACCCTTTTGATATGACATTTTGAAATTTCGAGGTGATGGCCCATTTGGATCTTAATACCATGGCTAATGCAGATGGGTATCTGAATTGCCAAGTGTGGTTCCAGAGACTCTCCATGAACACTCTCACTGTGGCACCCGACAGTGTGGGAACAGGGACGTAGGTCAGGATCTGTCTCCTGGAGGGACCCCGCCAACCTCACGTAGGCGGTTGGTGTTGTTTGTGGATGGTCACAAATGAATTTTGCGTGCCCGTCCTCCAGATGACTACTCTGACTCCACATGCACGATACCTCCTGGGGGCTTCCCTCCTGACGCCACAACCCGAATCAAGCAGCAAGTTCTAGCCAGTTTGGAGACGGGTGAAGAAGGTACATCATTTGCTCTCTGTGGCTTATTGCTTTCTGCGCCGCTGCTCACCAACCTAAAAAACATCTCCCTGAAATGAACAATAAAACGTTTATTGTGCATGAGTATGCACTAGCCACATATGTAGTTTTCTCAAGTCTTTATGAGGTAGCCATTGTTGTTATAATGAAAGAGCATATAGTGAAATGAGGTATTTAATGAATGGCTGGCAGTGTTCATCATAACACATCGGTAGAAACGGGAAAGCTTCACATCAAGGTCCCCAGGTTTCTGTCAGCAGCTTTGTAGGATCATGTGAAGCTGGAAACAGCACACAGGATGTGGCACTGCCCGTGGTATCTCAGAACTCTCCTCGGATGCAGAAGAGGACGGTGTAACAGACACTTGATCAAACCATCCTCTAAGGCCAGCGATGAAAAGAAAGGCGTATAACATCAGCTCGCATGCAGACTGGGTCGCTACGAGTATCATTACTCCATGGAGACCTGGGTCACAGTGCAGGAGAAAAAGGCAGACACACAAGGAAAAGTCAGCTGAACTTGGCCTTCAACCCTCTCATCTTCCTGACTGCAAAAAGACAGGGGTCTTTACCAGATCAGAGCATCTTGCAACAGGCCAATGATGAAAAGCTAAAGGGGGGAAAGTGTATAAATAAATTCAAACCACTCCTAGGGACCCTAATCTGCCTTTTCAGTGATTTCTTATATGTCGCTGATAAACTTGCAGCATTAGAAAAAAATTCAAGGAGAGGTTTCTATTTGTAAGAGCAAAACAAAATTATCATTAAAAGACAGAGAAACCAATAAGGCTCATCACCTCTGTCTGTTAAAAAAAAAAAAACAACCTCCAGTTTTCTTTAAACTTGAGAATCATCTCGGTACATTAATGCCACATTTTATGTAATTTGCATGGAACAGAGGATCGCCCTTTATATGCAGTAAAATTAAGGTTAATAGTTTAATAGAGCGACATTGAGAAGTATTTGTTTTTACTGAGATCTGACCTTTAGATTCTTTATGTAGAGTATTGACCCCCAGGGCCCCTGCCTACAGACATACACTTTGGAGTAAAAATATCCATAAAGGAACAATGGTTTTGCTCTGTGGGTTGCCCACACCTCATAAAACTGGAACAAACGGTCTCTCTAGGGGAGTTCTTAGACCATTCAATTAAAGATTTCATTACTTGCATAGCAGACATAAGAGTCTCAGAGATGCACCCTGTGCTGATGTTACCTTCGTAAGAAGTTGAGTTTCTTTCAACACAGTCCTGTAGGCATTTGTGCTCTCCACATTGCAGGCCCTGAACACATCCTGCTCTGCTTCTTGGAGCCTTGAAATGTCTCTACCCTAATGTTGTATTTGTGTCCACTGGCTTCATGCCAGGAAATCCCAGTCCAACACAGAATGGGAAATCCCACTCTCTAGGATTCTCCGCAGCCTGTTCACCAAGAACTAAGTCAGAGACGTGGCAAAGGTTCAGCCTGAAACAAGGGAACATCAGTGAATCAGCTAAATACCAGAAAGACGGATAAATACAATTTCTAGAAAACACTAAAACAGCCAACGTCTTCCTTTAAAAAGAAAGAAAAGTAAAGAAAAAGAAAAAAACACTCAACTTAGTAAAGAGTGCTGGAAAAGATCACAATAACTGAAAAGATTCTTTGAAAAAGGGTCATGCACGTATGCAATATACAGATGATATGTCATAGAATTGTACTTTTAAAATCTATATAACCCTAGGAACCAATATCACCCAATACATTTAATTAAAAAAATAAAAACCAGAAGAGAAAAATGATTATGAATGCATTTTTAAAACAAAAATGAAAGGTACACACAATACAAAACATACGAACCTGGTCGTGGGTCATATTCATGTGATTGAAAATAACGAGAGTTTATACACCCAAGTTAGAGACATTTGCATGCAAAACACAAAGCGAGAAGGACTATTAAAGGCCAAGCCCGACGCGGTAACATACAGCAAGCAGTGTGACTTCGGAACAAAGTCGCCAACTGACCCCAGCGGAAGCGCGGAGGACTGACCTCGCCTGGGCGGCGGACCTCGAAGAGGGGCGGGCTGCGGGGTCCCGGCTCCGCGGCGCCGGGGTCGCCCCGCCCTCGGTGGGCCAGGTCCGGAGGAATGAGTGAGCGCAGGAGGGCCTGTGCGCCTGCGCGGGAGGCGCCCACCGCTGTTGGCTTGTGCTGTAGTGCATGCAGGGTGGAAAGAAACTCCCGAAGGCTCCGGGGAAGAATAAGAGGAGTCATGTCATGGAATACAATTCACTGCGAATGTTCCCAAAAACTTAAAGCAAGGAATGGGGTTGAGGAGATCGCCTAAAATGAACAAGGATTTTAGGTACATCCAGTTCAACATCTTCTACCACATCCTGGCTGGAGGGGGCGGGGGGATCAGCTTAAAAGTCCGGAGAGGCGCGGGGGTGGGAAGGGGCAGGTAGAGACCTACGGAACAGGAATCGTGACCTTAGGGAACTGCCCCCTCGTTTTTGATAGGAGTGCTCTAGGTAGCATAAAGAATACCCTCATCGCTCTGGCCAGGTCGCTAAGTTGGTTAGAGCGACGTCTGGTACGCCAAGGTTGCCAATTCGATCCCGGGCAGGGCACGTACAAGAATCAATCAATGACTGCTCAGATAAGCAGAACAACACATCTATGTTTCTCGCTCTCTCTCTCTCTCCCCCTTCCTTCCCCTCTGAAATTAATAAATAAAAAACAAATAAACATCTTTTTAAAAATAAGAATGCCTTTATTTTGTGAATATGCAGGCAGAGATACCATGATGCTTTATTTACTCTAAAACCATCTACTTCACACATGGTATAGACATGGCTTTGCTGTGGCAATATGTTGAAAATTTCAAATCTGGGTGGTTCTATATAAGTGTTCATTTTACAATTCCTTCTGCTTTTCTAAAAAATCCCATTTTCATTATACATTAATATTTTCATTCAAGAAAAATGTTATGTGCCAAATTCTATACTAAAATTCTCAAGGTATTAGGATATCAAATATTTCGTGAGCTATTTCATTTCCTTAAATATTTTCCATCTTCCTACAACATTATCAAATCGCTTTGAATTCGGTTCCTTCTCTGCACAGCTGAGGACCCGCTCAATCCTCAGCGTGGCCTCTCTCTTGTGGACGCCAGATGGCGCTGTCAGTTTGTGCTTTGAATTTTATGCTCAATATCTTCATCACGCCTGCGTGTGTAACTGACAGGAACCCGCACTCAGGTGGGATGGAAGGCAGGGCGGGGGGTGAGGGACGGAGATGGCAGGGCGAGCAGGAGCACCCAAGGTCCCCGCTGCTTGCACACCCAGGGGCCCGGCTGCCCCCTACGTGGTGTCGTCCCCACACCAGAACCTCCCCAGGTGACGTCCAGGGACCTCCCCTCGGTGGACAGAGACCCCGACGTTCCAAATTCCTCCACACCACGCGCATCCCCGACTTTCCTTCCCACCTGCACAGCCCCACCCACACGGCCGCCCTGCACGCTCCTGACACCCCACAAATGACTGTCCCCAGTTTCCCTTGAGAGCATCGGCCTCTCGCAGGCCCTTCCCAAGGGCGCTTCTCCTCTCCTACCCGCGGTCTTCCTCCTTCCAGCTCCCTGCATGGCTCATCCTCACACACATGTCCTCCCAGGGGTCCCTTCTGCGCGCCCCACGCCACGCCTGGCTCCTGCCGCCCGCGTCCCGAGCGCAGCTCTGCACCCCCCAGCTCAGGGCTCTGAGGGTCTGAGACCCTGTGGGCTGAACCTCAGAGAACAGGGGACCTTCGTCGAGGTTCATCCTCTGTGAGCTCCTTCGAATGTAGTGCGCTCGGAGCGACAAAGATCCCCCTTTCACTGCAGGTCAAAAGCAAATAGAGCAATTTCAGCCTCTCAGTCTTTCACCTCGAGTCTTGGTACCTTTCCTAGAATCCCCACCCCACCGATCTGGGCAAATAGGAACGGAGTTCGGACCTTAAGATGCCCCCTCTGGAGTCAGCAGACAGGATGGGGGTCCTGCCCGCGGGCTCAGCCAGCTCCTTCGCAAACTCCGCGCTGCTAATAAGTGACTGGGATGTGCATTTCTGCACTCACGTGCTGTATAGTAAATTGCACCAAAGAATGAATGGCCCTCTTATTCACCTATCATCTTGCCTAATTACCAATAAACCCCAACTTAATTTAATACGAAGAAGATTGGAAAGTGAAGATTAAACTTCTTTGTATTTTTCTCTTCTTAGGACATGGCCTTGACTTCCATATCAGCCTCTTCTAGCCCCTCATTTTCCAGCCACTATTTCAAGTCCCCCTAATGCACCAGGCTGCTTCTCACCCCATCTGCACCTCTTCTTCTCCTTTTTTAGAGAGAGAAGAAAGGAGGGAGAAAGAGAGGGAGAGAATCATACACGTGAGAGAGAGGCAACGATGGATTGCCTCTCACATGCCCCCAAATGGAGATCAAACCCACAACCCAGGTATGTGGGTTCTGTTCTGACCGGGAATCGAATTGATGGCCTTTGGGTTCACAGACCAGTGTTCAGTCCACTGAGCCACACCAGTCAGGGCTGGTTATATCTCTCTTTTTGTCTTTTATTTGGGGTGGTTTCTTTTGTCTTATTTACTAATATTTTCTTCTAATCTGCTAATCTGAACATCCTAATCTGCTGTTAATCCTGTTCAGTGTATATTCGAAACATAACTCACCTTGAAGCTTTCCTTTTTAGAAATTTTATTTTGGCCTTTTGAAACTGTATAACACGACCCTGGCCAGTGTGGCTCACTTAATTGAGCATCATCCCGCAGAGCGGAGGGTCGCTGGTTCAATTCCTGGTCAGGGCACATGCCTGGGTTGCAGGTTCAGTAACCAACCAATGTTTCTCTCTCACATCGATGTTTCTCTCCCTCTCTTCTTCCCTCCCTTCCTCTAACTCTGAAAAGAAATAAATAAAAAATCTTCAAAAGAAGAGAGAAAGAGAGAACCAGAATGGAAAGGGCATCGGGGATTGTGGGCGAGCTCCCAGCAGCTTACTACTTGAGCCAAGGGGTATAACTCTGACACAAATGTATAAACTCACAGATTCAGGGGCTCACTGAACCCCAAGCATGGAAAGCATGAGGAAATCAATACAAAGTCACATGCAAATCAAGTTGTTCTGAGTCAATGCTAACATAGCAAGAGAACTCAAGACATGTTGAAATAGAGACATAGAGATAAGGAAGACAGCATAGTTCTCACCAGAAATGGGACAAGCAAGATGAGAGTGCAGTGTGACTGTTAAAGTCCTAAAAGGAAAAAATAGTCAACAAGAATTATGTGCAAAGTAAAGATCTCTTCCACAAACAAAAGGAAAAGTAAGGATGTTTTTGTGTATCTGAAAGGGGAAAGAATTAATCACCAACAGACTCACACTACAAGGGTTGTTAGATTCCAGGGAGGAGAACTACAATCCCAGGTGGAAATTTGTGTGTCTACACCAAAGAATGAAGAGAAGAGAATTTGTGACATGCTATGTTTTCTTATTATTTAACTTTTGTTAGCCCATAATTTACTGTTTAGACAAAAGTCATTATAATATGCTGCGGGGTTACTATTGTAAAAGTAAAATGTTTTACAACAATTTCACGAAGGTGTAAAAGGCAAAAAGAAATTACACTATTTTAAGAGTCATACAGTACACGAAGGCATAGAATGTAAGTTGAAAATAAACATTCAAAAGTTAAACATGTACATAGTAATCACTAAATCCACCATAACCAATAGAGGAAACGAAACGGAATAATTACAAATTATATTATTCCAAACAAGGCAGATAAAGAAGAAAAAAGGATCAAATAATGTGACAAGTAGAAAAATGATAGATTTAAATTTAACTTGACAATTTGAATGTCAAGGGTCTAAATACACAAACTCAAAGACAGTGTGTCACATTGGACCTAAAATAAATGACTAACTATATATGTTGCCTACAGAAATGCATTTCATTTTTTATTTATCTAAAAAAATTATTGATTGATTCGAGAGAGAGACAGATATCCATTTGTTGTTCCACTCACTGATGCATTCATTGATTAATTCTTGCATGTGCCCTGACCAGGGGTTGAACCTGAAATCTTGGTGTATCAGGATGATGCTCTAACCAACTGGGCTGCCCAACCAGGGCCACAGAAATGCATTTTAAATATAAAAGTATAAATAGGGCAAAAGGAAGAGACAAATAGGTACCATTCTATAAAAAAATAAAAAACCTTCCATGGCAATCTTAATATAATTTCAGGTAACTATTACACTATAAATAGTATCAAGGATAAAGAAAGCTATCCCATGATCTGTATGCCAATTTATCAAAAGGACATAAAAATTCATGATGCACCAAGTAACAGATCTTCCAAATGTGTGCCAACTAGAAAAAACTGAAAGAACCTCAAGCAGAATTAAAAAAAAATCCAAATTATAGTTGGAAATACCAATAGCACTCAGTATTTAGTAGAACAAGCAGAGAAAAGTATCAGTAAAGATATAAAATATTTGAACAACACTATCGACTAAGTGACCTAATTGACATTTATAGATTTGCATGCTTCATACGTACTCTTTTCAAGTGCCCATGGGACATTTACCCCTACAAAACATATTCTGGGACCGAAAAAAATGTAAATAAACTTTCAAAGATACAAAGCATGCAAGCTCTGGTGTCATGAGGAGTCCAATGCCCAAAGAAGAAAATTTCCTTACCTTGACAAAGAGCACTTACAAAAGCTTCAACTGATATGATAGTTAACTGTAAAAGGCTGATGCTTTTTCTTTAGGATTGAAATAAAGCAAAGATGACAGCGCTGACCAATTCCTCAACATGGCACTAGAAGTGTAAGCTAATGTAATCCAGCAAAGAGAAATGAAAGTCACACAGGTCGGAAATAAGGAATGACAGTATTTTGCAGATGATATGCTATCTATGTAGACAATCTCAAAGGTTCTATCAAATAATTCCTAGGGAAAAAAAAGTGAATTTGTGCAGAACATCCATAAAGTGTGTATGTAGGAGCAGATGTACATGCACGCACAGAGCAAGTGAAACAAATGAAAAGCACTATCATAAACAATAACAACAACAAAAAGTTAAGGTGTAAATCCAATAGGACATATGCAGCATCTTTAGGCTGAAAATTACAAAACACTAATAAAAAAGTTAAACGAAGGTCAAATCAGTGGGAGGATAGACCTTGTTCATATAACACAGCGAAGGTGTAGATGCTTCCCAAACTGACCTAGAGAGGTAAAGAAATTCTCATGAAATCTCTGCCAATTCTTTTGCAGACATTAACAAGCATATCCTAAAATTTGTATGGAAAGGCATACAAATAGCTACAAGTAACAAAAATAGCTAACATAATTTTGGGAAAGAACAAAATAATTGGAGGAATCATGCTACTGATTTTAAGACTTAGTGTTGCCCTGGCTGGTGTGGCTCAGTGGATTGAGCGCCAGCCTGGGAACTGTAGGGTTGCTGGTTCGATTTCCAGTCAGGGCACATGCCTGGGTTGCAGGCCAGGTCCCCAGTGTGGGGGGTGTGAGAGGCAACCACACACTGATGTTTCTCTCCCTCTCTTTCTCCTTCTTTTCCCTCTCTCTCAAAATAAGTAAATAAAATCTTTAAAAAAGACTTAGTGTTTAGCTACAATAATCAGGGCACTGGGATATTTGTGGAGGGTTGAAGACATGAGTCAGTGGAACAGAACAGAGTTTATGAAGATACCCACACAATAACAGCCAAAACGTTTTTGACAAAGGCATAAAAGCCATTCAGTAAAAAATAATTTTAAATAGTTGATGGTGGCTGTACATCCAACACATACATACACAAAAACACAAAATGAACTTCAACTCACACCTCACACCTTATACATAAAAAAAGAAAGTCAGTTGGATCATTTATCTACACTTAAAGTGTTAAATTGCAAAAGTTTTTCAAGAAAAATAGGAGAAAATTTGCTGACTCAAACTTAGGGGAAATGATCTTAGATGTGATGCCAAAAGCACAATCTGTAAAAGAAAAAATCATTAAACCGGACTTATTCAAAATAAATAACTTTAGCCCTGTGAAAGATATTAACAGACCGAAAAGTCAAGGAGAAAATGCATAAAGTCAGTGAAAATATATGCAAATCATATGCCTGACAATGAACTCACATCTCGAAAATATGTAGAACACTCTAAACCAAATAGTAAGAAAATAAAAAATCTAATTAAATAATGGGATAGTATTGAATAGGCATTTCACCAAAGAAAAGGCTTGGCTGGCCCATAAGCATGTGAAAGACATTCAGCATCAGTAGCTGTTAGAAAAAGTCAAGTTCATGCCATCATGAGATACTACTATACTTGCTAAGATGACTGAAATTAAAAACACCTGCCCTGAAGGGCGTGGCTCCACTGGTTGGGCATCGTCCCGCAAGGCGAAAGGTCATGGTTTGATTCTGGTTCAGGGCACACGCCTGGGTTTCCTGTTTTGTCCCTGTTCCAGGCACATGCAAGAACCAACCAAGCAATCAATGTTTCTTTTCCCTTATCTCTCCCTTTCTCTAAAACCAAAAATAAAAATCAAATTTAAAAAATCTGACAATATCAAACGGTGTTGAAAATATATCATTCTAAAGCCTCTCTGATACACAGTTTTTCTGTTTCTTACAAGGTTAAAAATATGCCTCCCATATGATCAAAACAATACCACTAATGGGTTTATATTATGGAGAAATGAAAATGCATGTTCACACAAAAACCTGTGCATGCTGCTCACAAAAATTTTCCTTGTAATTCCTCCAAAAAGGAAATAACCCAAGTGCCTTTCCATGGGTGAAAGGAACAAATAACTGTCAGAGTATAAGCATCCGATGGAACACTACCCAGCAATGTAAAAGGATATACTATTGAAACACTGCTGATCACACGTTGGAAACTATAAAAATATAGTTCTGGAGAACAGATCAGTGGAGAGGAGGGTTAGGGTTGGGAGAGGGTGTGCCTGTCACCGAGGAGCATGTGACAGTGTTTGTCAGGGTTACAGAAAAGTTCAGTGTCCTGATTCAGCAAAGGCTGTTACACAAATCTATTCATGGGATAAAAATTTCATAGAATTACATACCAAAAAAAAGAGTGTATATAAAAATGGGTAACACATGCAGAAGCTGCGAGGTTCCCAGTGTCGTGTCCAGGCCAGGTCCTTGGTTTTGATAACTGGAGTGGAGCCATGCAAGCTGTCGTCACTCGGGGCCCTGGATGAGGGCGCATGGGGATGCTGTTTTCATGATCTCTCAGGTGTGTCATGTGAAAATACAGCTGACAGTTCTGTTTTTGCTAAGCAGGTTCCCAGCCAGGACCAGTATGTTCTCCGGGTGTTTTTCAGCCTACCAGTACCTTCTCTCACAGGAACTAAATGTGTGCTTTTCAGCTGGACACCTTTCCTTACTTGAAGATCTTGGTTGGCAATGGGGTCTTTCATAGCAAACGTTGCGTCTTTGGTTTGTCCGAACTAAGGCATCTTGTTTTCCTCTTGAGACCTTTGCATCCAGTGAATAGGATGATGTTGGCAGCTAATTCATTTTATAAGTTGTTATTTTTTATTCATGAACACAGTTAAAGACTTTCCCAAACAGGAACTATTGGGAGGTGTCTTTTACACGGAGCCAGGGCCAAGGTTACAGGCAATTCTTCAGTAGAGTAGCCCAGGAATGCATCATTGTAGCACGAGGCGATAATAAATGGAGAACACAGGCACGGAAAAAATTCATGCAATGCTTCCTAAAGCCACTGCTGAACGCTTAAAATTGAGCTGGGCTGTCCGGTAGTATTTGGGCTTATGTCATAGCCCTCCTGCAAAAAGTGTGACCTTAAGAAATAGTGCTGTCAGTCTTTGTATTGCTTCTCTAAGACTGGTTTTCTTGAGTGCTCATGTGTTCCCGTTCTTATCTTTAAAATGTGTAAGTGCATGTAGCTACTAAGAAAATGGCTAAATAATTATTCAGTCAGCTCTATGCTTCAAAAGCAGTCGGAGAACCCTTTTCATGAGTGATGTCACGCCAAATCTAGTGATTGTTGCAGCTCTGATTCAACATGATGTGGTCTCTCCGCAAGGAAACACGGAGCCTCTCCGCAACTGGGCAGGCGCGTCAGCGTCCCAGCAGGACTAGGATCCACATAGGTGTCGCCTATCAAGAGATGCAATGGTAACCCACTGCCTTCCTCATCTTCTTCTCCCGTGGTGGAGGAACATGCAGTCATATGAGAAGGAAACCAGAAGGTCAGGACGCTGAGGACATTTCTGAGCTTTTATAATAGTACAAGTTGGTTTACCATGACCCGAATTTTTTAAAAAAGATTTTAGTTATTTATTTTTAGAGAGAGGGGAAGGGAAGGAGAAAGAGAGGGAGAGAAACATCAATGTGTGGTTGCCTCTCTCATGGCCCTCACTGGGGAACTGGCCTGCAACCCAGGCAATTGCCCTGACTGGGAATTGAACCTCGACCCTTCGATTTGCAGGCCCATGCTCAATCCGCTGAGCTACAGTGGCCAGGGCGCTATGGCCTGAATCGTTAGTAAAATAATAGTGCATCTGTAAAAACTAAAATAGGCTTTTTCTTTAATACCAGAATTCTCAAAATATGGTCAGTGAGCTTGCATTACTTTTAGGCACTGCTTACACCAACCCCATTCCCCAGAAAAACCTCCCAGAGTGCTTTGCCCAGGGGTTCTCTCTAAACAGCACCTTTGTGTTTTGCATTCTCCCGACTCTATTTCCTGGTTTATTATCCCTCTGTGACCAGGCCACCAATCACGTCATGCCCTAAGAAAATTTTCAGTGTGGTGTGAAAGATTTAGCTAAAGGCAACACTGCTGAGAAGCCAGTAATGCAAAATGAAAGAATTGCACACTCTAATTTTAAAACAAAATAATCAACTCTGTCAATATAAAAATGCTTCTCATATTGTCACATACATCATAACTCCACGAGATCATGTAAACTGTAAACAGTGGGAGGAAATAATACAACTTGGAGAATGATTTGTAATGATGCGTTAAGATTGTAGAGATGCACCCACTTTGACCTGAAAGTTAAAATTCTACAAATACACATATGTATGTTTACATTTATATATCACAAATAAATGTATAGACTATGGGCATTTTTGGCAAAAAAAAAAAGAGAGAGAGAAAATAAACTAAATACTATCTACAAGTATATCCATCAAAGGACAATGGATAATTGGGTAAACAAACTATGGCACTTTTTTTTTAACAACACATTACTATGGAAATATTTGAGACACATCAGTAAGTACTCAACTTTTTAATACATCCACAGCACGGGAGAGTAGTACAAGATGTTTATGCATACTCGTTGATAAAGAGGCTGGTGGTGTTGAGAGAATGAAGGTGATAGCCGTCTGATTACATCACTGAATAGCAATGCAACCTTCCACCAGTTACACTACCTGCCCCATACACCCTCACATGTGCACTGGTTATAATGGTATACATGCCATGTACTTTTTCCTGAGTAATAACGTTCTTACTAAATAAAAGAACACTGATAACAATGTGTCGCAACATTATGGCATGGCATATGTAGCCAAAAATAAAACAATTATCATCATATGGTTTCCATGGAGAAATAGACATGTATGTACCTCACAGGCATTGATCTGAAGGTCTGAAAAAAGATTAAAGTGTCGAGATAGATGATTTTTTTTATGAGGTAACTTTTGTTTAGGCATAATTTGAATTTTTATTAACAAAAAATTATTCCTTCAAAAAATTAAAAAGTAACACAGCAAAGTAATTATACATGTAGTGCTATATTCTATAAAGGAAAAGTATAGGGCTATAAAAACAGCAGTTGAAGACGAATACTAAACACTACCAGGAATTTCATGTTATTGGATTTTCCCCCCACATTTTTGTTAATGTTCTTCTATAGCAATTTTTAGAGTACAGACAACCAAAGACATAAATTCCAAATACCGTACAATATATAGGGAGGAAAAGAGGCCCAGCCTTATTTCATGTGATTCACTAGGGAAGCGGTTTCTGCAACAGACCGAAGGCCAAGCTATAGCTTATGAGGAACCAGGGTCTGAAGTCCAAGGACACAAGGGAGATTAACGGGTAAAGGTTAAATGGAAGAGCTGCATTTCGGTGAGTAGCAAAAGCAAAGCCCAATAGCTGTTTTGAAGTTCATCAAACAACTTTAAGTTAAGGAAAATTGAAATTTAAAAGATTGGGGTAAATCAATGGAAACAACGTTTTATACTAGTAATAGTTACAGGATCTTTAAGATAATGTGTTAAATTCTGGAAGAAATGTCGTTCCTGGGGCTATTGTGGGAATGAAAAAGTCCGAAACATTAAAATAATCAGTAGCCAAGTCTCAAATGATCTTAAGTATTGTTGGCTTCCTCTTAAACAAAACAAAAAGCCTCAACATCCATCTAAATGAAAACATTTGGGAAAATGCTAAATAAAGTAAATATTACTAATACGAAAAATACTCTAACTTTATTATGGACTTTCACATAAATATAAAAAGCGATGGACATCACACCACACTTGCCAGAATAAAAGGCAAGTGCCCCGACATGCTGAAAGTCAAGTAGCAAAATCTGCAGGTCCAAACTGTGCAGAAGGAAACAGCCCAGGACGACCCCGTGCTCCCCGGCAGCAAAGTGCTCCAGGAATAAATAAGAATGGGAAGTCCCCAGCGAGCACCCTAAAATCCAAACGGCCGGCCAGAGACAGGGGCCGGGAGGGACCAAAACACTGAGCCCAGCTCCGCCCGCCGATGCCACCCCGAGGCTCCCGGGACGGGCCCCTGCGGACCACCGTCCTCCGATCAGGTCACGTGACCCTTGCCGCGCTTTGTCTGGGAACCAGCCGCTGGGCGCGGCGGTGGCTGTGGCCGCGGTAGCGCCCAAGTCCGTGTCCAGGGATCAGAGTCACTTCGGAAGATTCATAAACAAAAAAACAAAACAAAACCCAGAAGGCTCTGCTTCTCACGCCCGCAATCAGTGCCCGCGTCCTCCCGATCTTTCAGCAGAGGACGCGATAGGTGTACAATAAACTGTCTACCGTTGCTCTGGGGACAAAGCACTTCAGGGCGCTTTGTCCAGAGGGTCCAACAGTTGACGGATTCCGCAGCCGCTTACTTACAGCTCGGTTCTGAAGTGCGGAATTTTAAATACGGAGAGAACAGGTTATACAGGGGCACGTGCGGTAAGATAAATGTTTAATCAAGTACACTAAAAGCAAAAGCCCAGTAAAAAGCACATTTCCCAAAACTGTAAAAAGAGCGCTGTCCCACAACTTTCATGGATTCCCGCCCTGTTTTTCCCGGAATATACTTTCTATAAAATATAGAGCTTGGCTTAATAAAAGTGAGCTTGTCAAAATCCACATCTAGAGTGGATGGGTAATTAAAAGATTTTAGCAGTATCAGCCATTCATTCATAAAATAACAGGCTCTTTATCCTTTGCCATACATATACACAAATCCCAGACAAAATAAACTACTGTATTTTTAAAATTAAAATAAAGCAATGATAAAATATTTCTCAGAATATAAATGCCCACATGAAATCTAGAAATAAAATGAAAGATTTACATGCTTTTCTACAAAACTATTAATAATGTTTAGGTATAAAGATTGAGTAAAATTACAAATAAATAGTCAAATATTTTTAACATATTTGTTATATGTGCAATGCAGTATTTAGTGTAATTCTCAATACAGACTGGCCTCAAGTTAATTAAAAAACGAAAGGAACCTAATTTTAAACGTGAGTTAAATCATACGATCAGGTTGTTTTCAGAAGAGAAAACAAAATAAATAAACACAGTATGCACTATATACTTCCTAAAACTAAAATAAGGTAGTAAGAAAAATCATGTTAGTCTGATCAAGGAAAAAAATGAATTTACTGATATTCACGTTTGAGAACTGCAGATTTGATACACACACAGTTTAAGGCGGGCTATGTATTGCTGTAGCCTTTTTTTGACCTGCCAATTCCCTTTTTACTGAAAGGTGAAACTTGCAAGAGCATGTTACCTGAAGCCTTTTCTGCAAAAGTGAAAAATAAGAAATAAAGTAAAAGTTTATCAACTGGGCATAGGCAAGTTAAAGAGCACACATCCAGAATTCAAAGTGCTAACAAAAGTAATGTAGCTGCATATCTAGTAAAAAAAACATTATTGGTATAAATAAATAAATCACTTTTTAGTTATGTAGTATAAATAACTAAATAAAAGTCAGTTTGGAAAATAAAATGTGACTATCGCATAAATTTTAGTTTGATTCAATATATATTTCTACATATTAATACACTTAATATGTACAAATATATGTAAGTAAGTGTATAGATGTTCAGTTGAATATATGTGGAAGTGTTATGAGAAATCTGATATCTATTTTATGTCTAAACCCATGTCCAAATCTCTATCTCTATGTAGGTAGATATAGATACAGTTATTGATTCTGTCTATTATATTTGTAAACGTCCTGAAAATCTGAATATATACACTAGTTTGCAAGGTAGTATGGAATGAAATAAAGGAAGAAATACTATATATTAATATATTAATAGGATTAATAGAATATATAGAACTATATAAGTCTGCTTCAAATACTTTTTAATTACAGAAGTCTACAAAAATGAAAAGATATATATATATCTTTTATATACATAGCCCTATGTTTATATATGTATATATATCTTTTCATTTTTGTAGACTTCTGCTACTAAAAAATATTTGAAGCAGACTTATATTAATTCTTTAATTTAAAAGGTACTTAAATGCTCTCTTCACTGAAGTCCGTCCTCGGTGGTTTCTTGGACTCTTTTCTCGCAATAACCGCCAAAATCTTCAGCAGCTGCTGGCTGCGTGGGCTCTCAGCAATTTAATTCCATCTTTGGATGACAGATGGCGCTGTAGCACGGCTTTTTGATGGTTGCAGACAGTTCTAACGCGGACACTTCTCAATTTATGAATGAGGTGCATTCGCGCTAGGATTACGGAGTTACTCTCAGAGCTCGCACATTCCTTGAAGACAGCTACTGACATAAACTTTCACAGGCAGATTTTAAACCAACAGGTGAGTATACGATTATTTCCCTGTGCTGAGAAAAGGCTGCAAAATAAACTCATTGGAAGGTCTGCGACTGGTTCCTCTTGTAAAACATTTTTTTTTTCTTCCTGGGGCTCAGACTCCAAAGCCCCAGGACCCTTAATTTAATAAACACAGATTCTTGGAGAAAAAGTTGTTTTTTAATTTTGATTTTTAAAAGATTTTATTTACTTATTTTTAG
>PVKM010020022.1:0-23561 GCA_004027735.1 Carollia perspicillata | reverse complement strand
TCTTCCCCTTCTGGTACCCCTATAATTCTGATGTTGGAACATTTAAAGATGTCCTGGAGGTTGCTCAGCCTCTCCTCGGTTTTTTGAATTCTTGTTTCTTCCTTCTTTTCTGTATGGTTCTTTCTTTCTTCCTTCTGGTCCACTCCATTGATTTGAGTCCCAGTTTTCTTCCCATCACTACTGGTTCCCAGTGCATTTTCCTTCATTTCACTTAGCGTAGCCTTCATTTGTTCATCTAATTTGTGACCAAAATCCACCAATTCTGTGAGCATCCTGATTACCAGTGCTTTGAACTGTGCATCTGATAGGCTGGCTATCTCTTGGTTGCTTAAAAGTATTGGTTCTGGGGCTCTGAGCTTTTCTTCTGTTTGAGTCATTTTTGGTCAGGTGGTGCCTGTTAGGTATGAGGGGCGGAGCCTTAGGTGTTCACCAGGGCGGGGCAACCTAGTTGCAGGGTTGTGATGCTGTCTGTGGGGGTGGGGTCAGAGAGGTAACAATGGCGCCTGTTCCACGCTCTCTCAGATTTGCGTCCCCTCTGCTGTCTCCCACAAGCAAACTGGGCCCCCCTGGCGCTGGTTCCCAAGTGGGTGGGCCTATGCACACTCTGGGACCTTGTGGGTCTCCCCACTGACCTCTCCTGTGAGGCTGGGAGCCTCTCCTGGCACCTTTTCAATCAGAGTTTTTAGGCTTTATTTCCCGTTGCTGGGGCCCTGGGCTATGTGTCCATCTCACTGCCCACTCTTGCCTAGTTTATCTGAGCACAAATGTGTGTCCGAGGTCGGCAACTGCCCTGCATGCCCTGCGTGCTCTGCTCATCTCCTCCCCGCATCTGGGGTCTGCAAACTCCACACCACCTATGCTCCCCGGTGCTCCTGAGCCTGGCAGCCACTGGGTTTTACTGCTGCATTCCCTCTCCGCTGGCTGCCGACTCTGCCCCTCTTACCGATCTGGTTGAATGGTTGTTGGACTTTTGTAGTTCAATTTTATGTGTTCTGGTTGTGTTATTGTTTGTAAATCTTTGTCGTCCTTAATCTTGGTTGTGAGAGGAGGTACAATGTTTCCACCTACACCTCCATCTTGGCCAGAAGTCCCTTTGTCCATTTTTTAGTTGGATTGTTTGTCTTCCTGGCATTGAGTTGTATTAGCTCTTTGTATATTTTGGATATTAAACTCTTCTCAGATGTATCATTGGCAAAAATCTTCTCCCATACAGTGGGTTCCCTATTCATCCTGCTGATGGTTTCTTTAGCTGTACAAAAGCTTTAGTACCTATCTTATTGTATTATTGTGATGACCAAATCAAATTATATATATATACATATATATAAAGGAAGCATTGTTTTATCTGAAAAATAAATTTTAAAAATCTCATTCACAATGAGATCAAAAACATAAGATACTTAGGGATAAATTTAAGCAAGGAGGTGAAAGATCTCTACACTGAAAACTACAAGATATTGATTAAAGAAATCGAAGACACGAATAAATGGCAAGGTGTGTTATGTTTCATGGATTGGAAGAATTAATTAATATTGTTAAAACATCCATTAGACCCAAAGCCGTGTATAATTTAGATGGGATCTCTATCAAGATTCCAATGGCATTTTTTACAGAAGTACAAAAATCAATCCTAAAACTTATATGGAACCATGAAAGACACCAAATAGCCAAAGCAACCCTGAAAAAGAAGAATAAAGCAGGAGGCATCACTCTTCCTGATTCCTGATATATCTTATGAACTCTCTTAAGCAGAAAATGCTTGGGAAGCACTTTAAAAGCCAGATCATTTCCCCACACAAAATGGAGGTTCAAAGGCTCACTGAATTACATGCATGCCAGGCTCTTTCACTCCTTAGTGGCTTTACATGTGCTGTTCCTATGTCTGGGATGTCCTTTATTCATCTGTATCTGGATTATTCCTATTTATCCCTTAATACATGGTTTAGGGTGGGTAGGGCAGGGGAGAGTAATGGGGCAAAAATGGGGACAGCTGTAATCGAACAACAATAAAAAAGGCATGCCTTAAACATGCCTCCTTCCAGAAGCTTTTGCTAACAAGCTGCTACCCACTATCTCTACTGGGCAAATCAGTGCCAAATCAAGTGAGCTAGCCATCGCTGTCCTTCCACTGAGTCTCTGTGCACTCCTCTGTCATTGCTTTTATCTACTATCTTTACACCATTTTCTTGCCTCCTTCCATCATCAGGCTACTCATTCTCACAGTGCAAGAATGATAACTTTTACTTTTACCCCTTGCATCTAGAAAAATGGTTTTATGAAGCAAAGCAGGAGTTTGGTAAACACTTGTGAATGAATAAATGTCTACCAAACATATCATTCCTTCAATGTTCTGGATGTGTGCATATAAAAGAAGGAAAAAGTGTTATCAGTGTTCTGAAGAATATATAATCTAATTAGAACAAAAAGGAACATGAAAATGTAGAAGTGAAAGATAGTGTGTCAGCAATTGCTACAAAAAGGCTACATAATAAACAACCTCAAAATCTCAGTGATATAAAACAGCAGGCATTTTTTTTCACTCAAAGTTATGCTGTTCTGCTGGTCAAATTCAGGATTCATTGCAGACTGGAGTCATATTTGTCCTCTCAGCAGCTAACTAAGGTATATCTTCTCCTGGTGAATCCCTAGACAACAAGAAGCCTGCCAAACTGCCCACATACACTTAGGCTTCTGCTCACATTCCATTGGCCAAACCAAGTCACATGACCAAGAACAGCATCCCTAAACAAGAAAGTATTCTCTACCCACAGTGGGAGAGGTAGAGAGTGAATATTTGCTAAATGATAAATTATCATGCAGAGTATCAGAATATCCATTCTAAATGCTTCGGGAATGCCACTGACTGTTCTGAATGTACAAGGAAGAGAGATTTTAATGAATTGGGGTCATCTAGGAAGATCTGCCAGATAAAATATTTCAGTTAGGTCTTTAAACAATAGGTAAAACTAAATGGGGTGGGGGGAAGGGAGCATTCCCTGGGGAAGGAACTGAATGAGCAGAGATGAAGAAATGACATAATCATAGTACAGTTGACAGTATATTTAAGATCAGCTGAGTGCAGTTAAAAGAGGAGCAGAAGAGTAGACTACAGAAGTTAGAATTTATCCTTCAGCATTTGTTTAGCTTTTGAAGTATTTGGAGCAATTATATGATGTGACTCCTGACTCTCCTTCTTTCCTCATTTTGCCTGGGTAGCCTCCCTGCCTCCAAATCAATCAGGATTCCTTAGTCGCAAGCACACAGAGAGTAGTGCTTGCAGGCTTAGCATAAATAGAATAGCAAGGAAGATGAGTAAACCAAGATAGGAAAATGGAGGTTGTGTGGGAGCCATGGCCACAGTAATATCAAATCCCATAAATCTAGCAAGAGCAGCGCTTGTGCTGTTAAAAACTGGATTCAGAATTCACACCATCACCAGTGCAGCACAATGGGACATAGGACCCTGGGCCTGACCACCAGCATCACTGTTTCTATGGTCCTTCAACAAGGCTGGCATGACTGCTACTGTTTCAGCCACTGCTCATCCTCATATATAGTCTAATATAGTTAAATATAGTGCAACTGTTCTGGATCTAAACTTTGGTATGTGTGTACCTAATTGGTTGAGCTGACGTCACCCATCTGTGTCCTAGCTACAGGGTCTGCTGGGAAATCAAGTGTCTAGTACATTCAGCATTTATACAGGTTGGTAGGCCCCTGCTTTCCATGTATAAGGCAGAAAATTATTCAGAAACAGGAAGTGGATTACAAACTCTACCTCTAAAAACTTCCCCATTTTTTTAAACTAACATTCCAGACACACACTTTCTTCTTCTGAAGTGCTAGAGCAACTTGTTCTAGAACCACTCCTTTGATATTTGTCTCACACAGTTTTGAATTTTCAGAATGCCCCTCTCTTAGCTTGCTTGTAAGGAAGGTAGGGGCAGTGACCATGAATTATATTCCTATGAATCCAAAGTGCTTGTCCCACGGAATTGTTCAGAGAGCCTCAGTGTGGTTTTTATTAATTGAGTAATAAAAGCTGTGAGTGAATGCTGAGAAACAGAAGGGGCAAAAAATTGTGACATTCTTATGTTATAATGTTTCAGGCAAGCAGTAATAAAGGTCTGAATTGGGTGTTCAAGTGCAGGGGAAGAAACAGATGAAATATATTAAGACAGTGGAGTGCTAGAGCTGCGCGCACCTCTGCTGGGAGAGCCAACAGTTCACATCTTCCCACCTGCCTCAAACCCTAGGCTCTGGTGACTTCTCATCAGTAGCTTGAAATAGGCCATGGTGGTAATTTTTACACCACAGTATTCTGCAAATGCTATAAAGCTAGACTTTTTTTCTATTTCCAAACTTCTTTTTTTCTATTATAGTTTATATTCAATATTATTCTGTGTTAGTTTCAGATGTATGGCATAGTGGTTAGACAATCGTGTAATTTACAAAGTGACCCCCCATGTTTCAAGTGCCCACTTGGCACCATTCATAATTATTACAATATTATTGACTATATTCCCTATGCTGCAATTTACATCTCTGTGACTATTCTGTAACTACCAATCTGTACTTCTTTTTTTTTTAAGGATTTTATTTATTTATCTTTAGAGGGAAAGGGAAGGAGAGAGGGAGAGAAATATCAATGTATGGTTGCTTCCGGTGTGTCCCCTGCTGGGAACAGGCCTGCAACCCAGGCATGTGCCCTGACTGGGAATTGAACCGGGGTTGTTTGGTTCGCAGGCCCGCGCTCAATCCACTGAGCTACACCAGCCAGGGCCCCAATCTGTACTTCTTAATCCCTTCACCTTTTTCACCCAGTCCTCCAAACCCCTCCTTCTGTCAACTATCAGTCTATTCTCTGTATTTATGAGTTTATTTCTTTTTTAAAATTTTTATTTATTTATTTTTAGAGAGAGGGGAAGGGAAGGAGAAAGAGAGGGAGAGAAACATCAATGTGTGGTTGCCTCTCACGCCCCCTACTGGGGACCTAGCCCAAAACCCAGGCATGTGTCCTGGACTGAGAATCAAACCTGTGACCCTTTGGTTTACAGGCCTGTACTCAATCCAGTGAGCCACGCCAGCCAGGGCTATGAGTTTATTTGTATTTTGTTTGTTTGTTTATTTTGTTCTTTAGATTCCACATATAAGTGAAATCACCTGGTATTTTTGTTTGTTCAACTTATTTCACTCAGCATAATACCTTCTATGTCCATCCATGCTATCACAAAAGGTAAGATTTTTTTCTTTTTTATGGGTGAGTAATATTTCATTGTATATATGTACCACTTTTTCATCCACTTGTGTATTGATGGGCACTTGCGTTGCTTCCATATCTTGGCTACTGTAAATAATACTGCAATGAACATAAGGGTACACATGTTCTTTTGAATTAGTGTTTTGGTTTTTATCGGACATATTCCCAGAAGTAAAGTTACTGGGTCATAAGGAAATTCTATTTTTAGATTTTTTAAGGAATCTCCACACTGTTTTCCATAGTGGTTGCACCAATCTGCATTTTGGGCTTTTTTTCCCCAAGGAGCCAATAATTAAATTTTGACTGGGATACCATTACACTGAGGAAAAAGAAAGACTCTCTCTACCTCCTTCATTTTTGAAATCAATATTCAGCAACTTAATCCCTATTGCACATATATTATCCATGTTTTGAATACAACCCTTCCTGATGTGGAGCTCTAAGTATGAATAATTTTATTTGCCTATAAGGAAATAATAAGAATGAATGAGAGGATGAGAGAGTTTGTATATTCATGTATTTGATTTTAAAAAACTTTAAGTTTAATTTTTAAGATACTTATTGCATCACATAAAATAATCAAATAACAATTTAATAAGTGTGATTTAATTTTAAGAGATTAGCTAGGTAATGATGCAGAAAACAGAGATTAACAATGAAGAGCAAGTTCCCAACTCAATCTTCATCCACTGCCCTTTCACCCCACTCTACTAGACAACTTCCATCCTTAATATGGGTATTCTCACCTCATGAGGGAGGAAAAAATTGTCATTTAATTCTGTGGGCAAAGGCTAGCTATGACACTGCACCTTCAAATGTAACACTGGTATATGACAATGGAAAACAACTCCCCTAGAGTAGAAAATAACATATGCATCTCCATGAGGGCTTCCTAACGTTCTTATTCAAATGTTAATGAAATGCTTTTCAGCATGCTCTAAGAATCTGCTCAATGAAAGCAGCACTGTTAACCAGTTTAACCAGTCCATCCAGCTGTGTAATTCTCCCTAGATTATGTGGCCCCTGATGCCATGTGTCCATCAAAGGGAACACCTGGTGGGGGGGGGGGTTCCAGGCAACAACTTTGGCCGGTGTTAAGTGTCATACGGCAACCTTTCCCTTTCTGAAATGAAGGATATTTGTACCTGAAAGTCTTCTTCTTTAAGAAGAAGAAATATTGAGAGCAATTTCTGCAGAAACTTGAAATTAAATGTGTGGTTTTTCTCTATTGTGCTGCATCTGGTGTCTGCAGAATGAATCTTGTTGATGCCAGTTTCAAGGTTGCTGTTCTTTGTGCTTTTAAACCAAGGTCAAGCGAGAGGCAGCTCAGAGGCCTTGAGATTGTCATTGACAAGGAAAATAGAAGCTTTATAGCCACAGCACTAATTAATCTCGTCTATAACAACAGAAATAGGGAAAATATATATATACACATAAAATTTTGAATATCAACAGAAAATTGGTTTTGTGATATTCTGCATGTAATTACATATGTATAAACATACTTTAAGGCACATTAAAATATATGCTTAATAACTAGATAGGTTTAGGGAAAAATATAACGTAGTCTATATTACAATAACTTTCCAAATTACTGTAGTTGAGGCTGCCCTTCAAGAAGTCTGAAATTTAAGTTAACTGTCTCAGTTAAAATCAATTTGAACCTTTATTGCCAATGTGTTTCACTGGATTCCAATATGTCAAAACTAACTTAAGACAAAGAATACTATTGATAGCATATTTATTTGCACTTACAAAATGTAACAATTAACACCAGAAGAGTTCACATAAAAAGTTCGCATTTCTCAAAATAAGTATTTGAAGTGAAAACTTGCACATGAAAATTTGTTTCATGGCCCTGGCTGGTGTGGTTCAGTGGATTGAGCCCTGGCCTGCAAACCAAAGGGTCGTTGGTTCAATCCCTAGTCAGGATACATGCCTGGTTTGTGGGCCAGGTCCCCAGTAGGGGGCATGTGAGAGGCAATCACACATTGATATTTCTCTCCCTCTCCATCTCTCTAAAAAATAAATAAATAAAATCTTAAAAGAAAAGACAATTCATTTCAAATCATGGTTTACTAATTCTGAGCAGCTGTCAGCAAACCTTTAATGACTACACATTATGTGTCAAGTATTGTGAAATGACTCTACTACAGAAAAAAGTACATTTCAAATATTCTTCTGAAATATCTAACATAGTGTGGAGCTTCTTCATAGATTCATAATTAATACTTTTTGTTAATTGCTAGTTTGAAAATTTAATTATTTTGTTCCTTAAAGATGTTTACCTTAAATGTAAATTTAGAAATTGTTTTTAGGAAGAAATTATATTTTATTTTAATACAAATAAGTAGCATTTTGCTTCTATAAGAAAGCAAACTCTTCTTTTTTTAGATTCTTCCAAAAGACAATGTGAGTACTGTAATAGTTCACTCTTCCATAATGTTAAGATATCAAATATTATATAAAATCCATTCCTTCATTATACAAACAATTAAACATGTAAACATTGGAAACTGACTGTGAACCAGAAATTGTATTAGGTTCTAAAAATACAGCAATGTCCAAAACATCCATCATTTCTGCTGCAGAAAGATTTAGAAAGGCCACTCAACCCACAAAGGGGGTTCAGGCAGGGTTCCACACAGAAGGTATCCTCTAAACAGAAAACCAAAGGAGGGAAAAGGTTTTGCCAGGCTGAAGAAACTAGTGATATTTCCAGTAGCAGAAGGAGAAAATGTTCAGGAGAGAGAAAAGATCTTTATTTTTTTTAGTATATTTTACTGATTATGCTACTACAATTTTCCCATTTCCACCCCCTCCACTCCCCTCCACCCTGCACACCCTCTCCCACCCACGTTCCCCTCCTTTAGTTCATGTCCATGTGTCATAAATACTTTAGCTTCTACATTTCCCATACTATTCTTGCCCTCCCCCTGTCTATTTTCTACCTACCATCTATGCTACTTATTCTCTGTACCTTTTCCCCCTCTCTCCCCCTCCCACTCCCCTGTTGCTAACCCTCCATGTGATCTCCATTTCTGTGTTTCTGTTCCTGTTCTAGTTATTTGCTTAGTTTGTCAGATCTTGAAGGGATTATAATTCACTTAGTTTTGTCTAGAATTTAACATTTGAATTAAAAAATTGGTGAAGGATGAGGTTCTGACAGGTGAGCCCGAGCAAAATCACTGTGGTTTTCTGTGGGCCCTGATAAGGGCTAGAGATTTGCTCTGAGGGTGGCAACCCCATGCCATTAAAGGGTTTCAGTAAGGGGTTACATTAAGATTCAAGTCTTAAAATGACCATTCTGCTGATGGAATTGAGAATATAATAAAGGATGGCAAGACTGGCAGGAGAAAGATCAGACTCTCATGGTATCAAAGTGTGAGGACATGCCGTCCTGATCTAAAATGGTGACAGTGGGGACATAAAAATGTCATCTGATTGGAGTGGTGATTAGTCAGTGGAATCAACAAGACTGGTGATTGGCTGTACAAGGAAAGTGAGGGCGAGATGGGCCTACATCAAAGTTTCTCAGCCTTGGCACTATTTCAGACCAAATTGTTCTATGTTGTTGGAGACTGTGCTGTGCATTGTAGTATATTTAGTAGCATCCCTGGTCTGTACCCATTAAATAACAGAAGCCCTCTCCTCCTAGCTGTGACAACCAAAAATGTCTCCAAACATTATCAATGTCCCCTAAAGGAGCAAAACCACCCCGGGTTGATAACTATTTACCTGTTCAAATGACAGTGTTTTCCAACCTTGGTTCCTCATTAGAATCACCTGGGAAGCTCTTAAAACATACTGATACCCCGCCCTGATCTGCTTCCCACTAGATCAAACTCTCAGAGGGAAAGAACTAAGCAAGGCTATTTTCTGAAATAAATTCTAGTGTGCAACTAAGCTCAAGAGCTGCTCATATAGGTAGCATTTGAATTTAAAAACCCATATACAGGGTGGGGCAAAAGTAGATTTACAGTTGTGAGTGTGCAAATCACAGGGTTTATTTTTATATTATTGTTTATTAATTACTGTATTATTTTCCATATGAACACCACACCTTCTCTTAAATTTTAAACACCACACCTTCTGCTAAATCTTAAACATTTTGAAGTAAACTTTGTAAATGTCCTACTCTACATAGTGAACATAATATACATGTTTCCTTATGAATCATATCTATTAGGTCAGAGTCACTCAAGAAACCAGATGGATGCAGCAAGCCAAGGAGCAGGGTTTATTAGGGGGGAATAAAAAGGAAAGTGAAGCCAACCAAGGGAGGTTAAGACTCGCTCGGTTGTCCTTAGGGCAGGGTTTTTAAGCACAAAAACCTGCAAAGGGTAACTGATTGGAGTGTCAGAGTCTGATTGGCTGGAGCTGGGTGCCGGGTGCCATTCCTGCTGACCATTGTCCTTGATACATCTCGTCAGGCTCAAGTTAGAGCTGCATCCTGTTATGCCAGATAGGCTAGCCCCAGACCCCAGTTTTAGGTGGGCATGTGTTTGTCCTGGATAGGATCTGCAGGCAGTGTCCCAGGCAGGCATTTTCTCCGGCTACAGTTTTCCATGGTGTACTTTCCCTCCCAGTGATTTTCCATGCCTGCTAGACCTATCCTAGGTCTGTCAATATCCATAATCAGGAACATTTGAAAATATTCATATGCAACTTAAGAAACCACTATTAGGTATCATTGCAATGGGTGGCATGCCTAACTCATCTACCAGATGGCCCTAGACTGATTCACTGCTAATTTTGTCTTTGTTTTGGATACCTCTAGCAAATCCAAGAAATTATGACATTCAAAGGTCCTTTCTTATCAACTTTTCTATAGCTATTTCTCCCTTTTCTTATGCTCATTCAGCAACCTTTATTCACTACACTTTCACTCTAATTTGGAGTTTTAATCAACTGTAAACAGAAAACCTCTAAACCAGATTGTTATAACTGAGTTACATAACAACCACAATGCCTTAAATCACAGGTGGCAAACACAAAGCCCATGGGTTGAACCCAGCCCTCCACCTTGTTATATCTGTCCCGGCACCTTGTTTCTACCCGGCAGCAGTGCCAAGCTCTTGCTTGACTGTTAAGGAGTAGTTACATTTCTACAGTCCTAAAATTACATTTGGCCCTTTGAAGGCAACCTCGGGGCTGATGTGGCCCCCAGTGAAAATGACTGTGATACCCCTGCCTTACAGGAAAAGTTAAGAATGTCTTCAACAAAGTAATATAATAATATTTAGTACATGGGAAGCTTCCCAATTCATTCCAAACTCCTCATTAGCATAAGGCAGGTATCAAATTCAGACAAGATATCACACACATACACGTGCACAGAGAAGGGGGAACTCATCTATTAATATAGATGCAAAATATATCAATAAAACATTATCAAATAAATGTATGAAAATAGTACATTTAAGCTCTGCAAAGTTTATGCCAAGAGCAAAATAATTCAACATTGGGAAGTATAAAAATGAAATATAATACATTGCATGAAAAAAGGGATGAAAAGCACATAATCATCTTTTTTTAACATTTTATTTACTTATTTTCAGAGAGAGGGGAAGGGAGGGAGAAAGAGAGGGAGAGAAACATCAATGTGTGATTGTCTTTCGTGCACCCCCTACTGGGAACCTGGCCTGCAACCCAGGCATGTGCCCTGACTGGGAATCGAACCAGCAACCCTTCGGTTCACAGACTTGCACTCAATCCACTGAGCCACACCAGCCAGGACTCATCTTTAATAGATCAAATCAAACAACCTTTCTTGTTTTTAGAAAAGATTAAAATGAGGCATCAGAAGTACAAGACTTTCCTAAACCCATGAGACAATGAGTACAGAAACCACCAAAAAAACAGTTGATGGAATTTGCCAAATGAAAGTGGAAAATTTTTATATCACAAAAGAGTATAAGTAGAGTTAAAAGACATGCAAAAGACTAAGGGGCAATATTTTTGAATAATTTCGAAATAACAAAGAATTATCCACAATATTTTTAAAGTCCTAAAAACTAAGAAAGTTACAAACATGTAAGAAAAAATCAGCAAAGGACATGAGCAGATGGCTTATAAAAGAAATCTAAATGGCCAATAAGTACACAGAAAAAACTATAACCTCACTAATAATTTTGATTATTGTTATATCACTTTTCCCAAAATGTTGTAAATATTAATAACAAGAATTTGCAAGTCTATGGAGGAAAAGGAGCACTTTCTTATATGTTGATGGTGGTGGTGCTACAGCCTTTTAAAAGGGCATTTTGGTAGAAGTTACCAAGATTTTTAATAAGTTGGATCCAGCCAAGTCCATTCCTAATAATATTTGCCACAGAATAATCATATCTGTGCCCAAAGAAATATGGATGTTTTGTGAACTGCTTTCAAAAGTGAGAACTTGGTATCTACCTATTAAGAGCATTAAGAAAGATTAAATAAGTGCTGGTGCATCTATATCATGGAATAATGGAAAACTATGTAATTAGGTAGCAGGATGGAAATAGCTCCAAGATATACAGTGTACAAAATTAAAAAAACATTACATTTTATACTTAGTTTCTTACCCTTCTTTGTCCTGCTTCCCTCAGTATCTTATCAGTTTCCCCAGGAACAGTGCCTTAATAAATCACTGGCACATGAATCTTCATTTCAAGGTCTGTTTCTAGGCCAGTCAACCAAAGATAGACTCCTACAGGAACATGGTGGAATGGAAAGGAAATCTTCACACTGACCCTTAGGAGCTACTGAACAGAACCAGCACTAGATGTCCCTGTTAAATGAAACACTCCCTTGTGTCCATAGGAAAATGACCAAACGTGTGGGAAAGATTACAAAGCAAATCATTAAAAAGGGTTATGCCTGAGAGTTGGAGTTGAAGGAAGGTGAACAGAGATTTTTACCTTTTATTTTGCATACTTCTGTATTATCTGAATTGTTTTTACAATGAGTATGAGTTCAAATATTACAACTGTGGTTAAAAGGAGGGGTCTTTGTTTGATTCCCAGTCAGGGCACATGCTTGGGTTGTGTGGCCAGGTCCCCAGTAGGGGGGCATGCGAGAGGCAACCACACATTGATGTTTCTCTCCCTCTCTTTCTCCCTCCCTTCCTCTCTCTCTAAAAATAAATAAATAAAATATTTAAAATAAATAAAAAAGGAGGGGTCCTTGTCACTGCCATTTTATGTGCATAACAGTCTTCAAACTGGAAACACAGTCTGGTTATACTGGGAATACATAAAGCCTTCCCAAGGGATATGTGAGCATCAGGAACTTTAGGAAAATTGATACTGCTTGATCTCACTTACATGTGGAATCTAATGAACAAAATACACTAATGAACAAGATAGAAACAGAAGCGTAGACACATGGGACAGGCTGACAGCTGTCAAGTTTGGAGACGCTGGATGAAAGATAGTGAAGGGATCAGCCAAAGAACATATATGTATGACCCATAGACAGGGACAACTGATGTGGCGATTGCCTGGGGGGAGGGAGACTTAGTGGAGGGGACAAAAGGAGAAAAAATGGGGACAACAGTAATAACATAAACAACAAAATTTTAAAAAGAAAGAAAATCAATTGCTAGATCCTAACTTCTGTATGTACTCTTACCTTAAACTGATTATACTGACCCCCTTTTAGCCTGACTTTGCAAAATTACATTTCTATCACTTTAATTCTTCCCCATCCTAAATATTACTGTAGTGTATTTCCCTCAGAGCATTAAAATATCTGGAGTGCATTAAAAAGAATAATTAGAAATAATTTGAACTATTGCTCTCGGGAAATTAAATTAGTCTAATGACTAGAAAACAAATTCTTCAGCAAGACAGATTGTTGGTTTCCACTTTTTTGCTTTCAACAAACAGGAGTATCTAATTGAATTTTCAGCCAGTAGATCAATAAAATTTAGTTTTGATGATGTATCACTACCTTATATTTGGCATATATTTCAGAAGGAGTTAAAAGAATTGAGTATTATACATTTAAAAAGAACTCCTTCTATTGCCATCCATCTACTTATTTATGTGAACGTTTATTGGTACTTACATCTAAAAGAGCAAACAATGGGAATATACTTGAGGTTGAATTCTCTTTGTGGGATGAATTAACACTCATCCAGAAATATAAATGAATTAGAAAAAATCCCTTGCCATTTTATCAAGAGATGAAATCTTAATAAATATTTAGTTTCAATGTTCAATAATCATTTAATTATATGCTTGATTTCTAGCATTTTTGGCTAATTGTGTCCTAAGTGTGATAGAGAATCCAAAAACATAAGAATCAAAAAAACTAACAATCATGTCAATTTTAAAAAATTAATGTTGGCTCTTCCCAAAAGCATCCAGGGTGACCTCTGAAGATGATTTGCTATTCACCTGACTCAGAAAACCCCACAAAATCATGAAAATCAAAAGGTCCAAATCTTCATGTTCACTTTAAGAACATTCATGAAACTGCCCAGGCCATCAAGGGTATGCATATTCAAAAAGCCTCCAAGTATCTGAAAAAAAATGTCACTTTAAAGAAGCAATGTGTTGCATTCTGTCTATACAATGGTAGAGTTGGTAGCTGTTCCCAGGCCAAACAGTGGAGCTGAACACAGGGTTGGTGAACTAAAAATGAGTGCTGAGTTTTTGCTGCACATGCTTAAAAATGCAAAGAATAATGCTGAGCTTAAGTATTTAGATGTAGATTCTCCCATCATTGAGCACATCCAGGTGAACATGACTCCCAAGATGCAGAGCAGAATTGGCAGAGCTTATGGGAGGATTAACCCACACAGGAGCTCTCCCTGCCACACTGAGATGATCCTACTGAAAAAGAGCAGATTGTTCCTAAACCAAAAGAGGAAGCTGCACAGAAGAAAAAGATATCCCAGAAGAAACTGAAGAAACAAAAGCTTATGGCCCAGGAGTAAATTCGGCATAAAATAAATACTTAAAAATAAAATAAAATAAAAATTAATAAGTGTATTCACCCATATGCATATTTCTGTAATGGAGTTATATAGTATAAAATTGTGTGATAGAAGAATAAAAATTCAATTTCAAGGGAAAAAAGGAGGAGCAGGGCTGGGTGGAGTTGGGCAAAGGGAGGTGAAAAGGGGACATTTATAATAGTATAAATAATAAAAATAAAGACATTTTTTAAAAAGAAAAAAGAAAAAAATGAAACAGTAAAACCCTGCTGTTATGAAAGAGTTTGTGCATTTATTTTTAGATTGATAATGGTCAGTATCAAATGACTATGATAATCCACATAATATGATATTCTTCAGGATACATTTGTTCCTCAAAATAATGTAACAATTTTATTTCTCTAAGTGTAGTTAATGGTAAATAGCAAACTTTAGTTAAAGTAAGCATAATTCTGCCCTGGCTAGTGTGGCTCAGTGTTTGAGTGCTGGCCTACAAACCAAAGGTTCACTGGTTCAATTCCCAATCAGGGCACATGCCTGGGGTGTGAGCCAGGTCCCCAGCAGGGGCCACATGAGAGGCAACCATACATTGATCTTTCCCTCCCTTTCTTCCTCCTTTCCCTTCTCTCTAAAAATAAATAAATAAAATCTTTTAAAAAATAAAGTAAGCATAATTCTGTGTTCAGAGCAGTGTTTCACAAGGTGGGGCTTGTAGAGCTCCAACCTCTACAGAAATAAGAATTGACCATGTGACATTTTGAAAGAAAAGAAAAATCTCAAATTATTTTAGTCAGTGCCAAGAAGGAACAGTGTCTTCTAAGATGTGGGTTCTTCAGTTGATAGGTTTGGGTACCAGGGTGACCCTGCTAAGCTGTGTTCAAAGTAGCAGATTGTAGCAGTAAAGGGGCAGGAAATAGCTGAACAGGTTAGGAAGAAACTTAGAGAACATTCTGCTCTGGAAACAAGGAGTCTGTATTCTCTGACCAATAACTCATGACCTTTAGAATTTGCTTTTTGGAACTTGGATAATCTTCCACTGTGTGCTTTGAACCCATTCCTTATCTTGTTAACTCCTGGAAAAACTGTTACTGATATTGGGTAGAATGCTGAAATTAAAATTTTTTAAATGTCTTTTTGTCTGTTGGAATAACTATATTAAGAAACCCAAATAGACATTCTCTAAGGAATCTAAAAACTGTAACACTAGTTCACTTGGTACCTGGACAAACAGCAGAGGAATTTCTTTCTTCTTTAAAAATTATTTTTGTTTTTTAATTAACATTGATGTTCAATATAATATTAGTGTCAGAGGTACAGCATAGTGGTTAGACACTTGTATGACTTACAAAGTGGTCCCTTAATAAGTCTAGTTCCCACCTGACACCATACAGGGTTATTATAATATTCTTGACTATTCCCTATCTGTACTTTACATCCTCCTGACTATTCTGTACCTGCCAATTTGTACTTCTTAATCCCTTCATGCAGCCCCCCACTGATAGCTATTTCTAAAAATGTTCAGTAATCAAATATAAAAACTTCAGTCCACACAATAGCCTTGTTCCCCTCCATAATCCCTAATATTACTGAGTACTTAGTATGTACTAGGCACTGTGCCAACCACTTTACATAGAATGTAACATTAATCTTCATAACCCTATGTGAAAGGTACTACTTTATTGTCATTTTACAGATAAGGAAACTTAGACTCAGAGCACTTAAGTAACTTGTTCCAAGTCACAAAGCATTAATACCCAGTATGTCAACTTGATTATCAATGACATATCTGGCATTTGCTAGTGTTTGCCATGCTGTTACTGGTTGAGAGCAGGTCATTTACATTTCCATTGCAATTTATCATCCACTGGCAGCTCCTAAGATAATTAATTTCATAACTTTATTCTCCATGATTCATAATGCAAGTGGATATTCTTTATATAATCTTTATTGTATGTTTTCCATTACCATTTATCCCCTTACCTCCCCTCCCCCCACAATCACCACACTGTTGTCCATGTCCATGAGTCCTTTTTCCTTTGTGCTTGATCCCTCCACCCGCTAACTTCCCTGCACCTCACTGTCATCTGCTCTGCATCTATGAGTCTGTCCCCATTTTGCTTGTTAGTTCAGTTTGTTCATCAGATTCCACATATGTGTGAAATCATGTTATTTGTTTCTCTGACTGGCTTATTTCACTTAGCATAATGTTCTCTAGGTCCATCCATACTGTCAAAAAGAGTAAAATTTTTCTTTTTTATGGCCAAGTAGTATTCCATTCTATAGATGAACATTTAAAAATAATTATTGTAGTTAATTTTGCATTTTTAAAATAATAAGCTGAATTTCCTGTTTTGTGGTTTTTATTTTAAAGCATGTACTTCTGCAAATCAGAAGTCCTTTTCCTCTTTCTATTCCTCATTTTTCCACAGGGAACATGATCATATTAATACAAATGAAATAATTGATCAGAGTCACCTTCAAAATACAACTTTTAAATCTTTTAAAAGTTCCCTGGGTAAAGTACAAATGAAGACTACTCCAAAATTATACCCTCAGGTCAAGAAATAAATACAGATCATCCAACTTAGTTTAAAAAATTGTCCTAAAAGCAGGAAGCCAAGAATTAATTGTAATAAAGTTAATGAGGTTTATCAAGCATTTGTGCTAACAGCAGTAGGGGGGAAATGCAGGGTTCATTCAGAACTGATTCTATGTATTGCAGAGACTCCCCATCACAGCATAAGTTTTGGAAGGGCCAAGACTTATCTGGTTTTTACACTGATGTATCCCTAGCTCTTGGGACAGGATCTTGAATATAATAGATGCTCTGTATATATTTGATGAGTTCATTAATTTCTTTCATGTATTACCATAGTAAAAAAATGATGATCATATTGGTTGCCTGAAGATGGTATTAATTGCATCATTTAATCATTCCTCCTTACTGAATATTATTATATATAATAGTTATATCCTCCAAACAGTGGTATCTTCTTGTTTACCACTTGTCTGAGACAGTTAGATGGCTATGGTGTTGTCAA
This sequence comes from Carollia perspicillata, assembly GCA_004027735.1. Lineage (NCBI taxonomy): Eukaryota > Metazoa > Chordata > Mammalia > Chiroptera > Phyllostomidae > Carollia > Carollia perspicillata. The sequence goes on along the minus strand of PVKM010020022.1, from coordinate 6,334 downwards.
GGGAAACAATGAAACAGAGCCTGACTCTGGCATCCCCTCCCATCCAAAATATCTTACTACAACATTACTCACAGGCTGGTGGTCCCAGGCTGTGAAATGTTTGCTGCCAATCCATGACAAGATTAAGTACAGAAAGTGAAGAGTGAGCAAACAGAAACTTTTTCAGCAATTTTACATTGCTACAACATCTAAGAATTAATTTTTATTGTGACTTACAGAGATATCAGATCCTGATGAATTCAAAATTTAAAACAAAAACACTCTCTTACTGGTTCTTACATGTCAGCAGGGTCAGTGCTAAAAGTAAGTTGCATTGGATCCATCTACAGTTTTGTGACTTGCACAGAAAAGAGGCTGTTCATCCCAAAATATAAACCACACTTTATGCCAGACCATTATTGCAGCATTAACTCCTTTGAGTGCTGAAGTCTATTGATGTTTAAGAAACCCCCTGCTAAGTGCAAATATCTTTAATGGAAATCTTGTTTACATCCATTAACTATGAACACTATAGTCATCACTTCCCACTTTGGTGTAATTAAGGGAAAAGCAGACAAGTCAGCTGGTACTGAAGGTGCTCCTATCGCTGTTACTCAAGCAATAGTGGTTTCCAGGAGGGGGACCTTTAGTCCTAGAAATACAGCAACTGCAAAAGTAAAAGCCACTTCTATGGCTCAGTTTCCAGTTGTTGCAATGACCCGAGATTTCTGAGGAGTTATTTGAATACCTATTATTTTAGTTTGTCCTAATGTAAAAAATATTAAAAGATTAAATTCAACCAGTAATTTACTATAATATATGACTTTGTTTCTTTGAAGGATTCTGTTGAGCCCTGATGGGTATAGCTCAGTGGGTTAGGCATTGTTCAGCAATGGAAAAGGTAGCTGGTTTGAGGACACATGCCTGGGTTGTGGGTTTGGTCCCCAGCTGGGGTTCATAGGAGAGGCAACTGATCAATGTTTCTCTCTCTCTCACATCAGTGTTTCTCTCCCTCTATTTCTCCCTCCCTTCCTCTCTCCCTAAAAATAAATAAATAAAATATTTAAAAAGATAAAGGATACCATTCACTAATATGACCAAATAGGTCCACCTTATCGCTACCTATTGCCACAAAAATACAGCAAAAGAAACTACCCTGAAATTCGGTGGCATAAAAAAATAATTTCTCCTTGCTCATACTTCTGTAGTTTGGCTGAGGGCTGGCTGATCTGGGTTAGTCTCAGATGGGCTTGGGTGACATACTGCAGATTGGGTCCAGGCGAGTTCTGTGTATTTTTTTATTAAATTTATTGGGATGACATTGGTTAATAAGATTATATAGGTTACACGTCTACAATTCTATGATACATCATCTGTACATCGTATTGTGTGCCCACTACCCACAGTCAAATCATCTTTCATCACCATATACTTGACCTCCTGTATCCTACCCCCACCCACTTCCCTCAGGTAACCACAATATTGTTGTCTGTCTGTGTCTATAAGTTTCAGTTTTATATCATGCATATGAGTGAAATCATATGGCTTTTAGCTTTTTCTGACTGACTTCACTTAGCATAATATTCTCAAAATCCATCCATGTTGATGCAAATGGCAGTATTTCATCCTTTCTCATGACTGAGTAGTTTTCCACTGTGTATATGCACCATATCTTCGTTATCCAATCCTCTTTGAAGGGCACTTTGGTTGTCTCCATGTCTTGGCCATTGTGAATAATGCTGCAACGAACATAAGGGTGCATATACACCCTTATGCAAATACATGTTAATACACAACCTTTGTGAATACATGTTTTCAAATTTTTAGGGTAGCTATACAGAATAGGGATTGCTGGGTCATATGGTAACTCTATTCTTAATTATTTGAGGAACCACCATATTGTTTTTCACAGTGGCTGCACCAGTTTACATTCTACCAGCAGCGAATGAGGGTTCTCTCTTCTCCACAGCATCTCCAACACTTGTTATTACCTGACTTATTGTTAACAGCTATTCTCTCCTTCTTATGGTTCAGAAGCAAAAGAGGGCGGGTAGAAACAGATGCATCTTAAGCATGTAGCTCGACACTCACTTCCCTTCCTATTTCATGGGCCAAGGCAAAGGGTATGGCCAAGCCCAGAAAGAATTCTCTGCATCTAATGAGCATAAGTAACTACACATGAAAAAGGGAATGGATATAAGTAGGGGTGACAAATTGAAAAACTTACTACATGCATTAAGAGTCTTGCTAGAATTTTGTTTTTAAGAGGCCAGGGACTATGTCTGTAATACTCTGGACTGTGACTTCTGCTGTGTAAACAGCCTCCCCAAACTTTAGTGGTTAAAACAAAAATTATTTTTTTAGCTTATGATCACAAGATTTGAAAATTTGTAAAAGGTGAAAGATTTGTACGATCTGAAGAGAAGCCAGAGTATAGATTTGAAAATTTGGATTGGGTTCCACTGAGCAGTTTTTCTGCTGTAAAATTTCCTCTGGGCTCACTCTACAGTTATAGTCAGCTGGTCAGTTTGCTAGGGACCAATTGGTCTAGGATGGCCTCACTAGCTGTCAATTGGTGTTGGACTGTTAGCAAGAGTAGCAAGGGTGATAGGGCCACATATCTCCACAGCCTTATTCACAGACTGCAGGTTCAAGGTTTCTAGGGCCAGCAGGAGGAGAGATTAAGCCCTAATGCACAAAGCCCTGTGTTTTTCAAGCTCCTGCTGGTGTCACATTTTCTATTATCCCATTGGCCAAAGGAAGCCATATCACCCAGCCCAATTCAGAATATACAGGGTCATAGACACAGAGAATGTGAATAAATTGTGATTTGTTACTGCAATAAGCTACTGTACCTGGCACCATTCCTAACACATCACAGGTGCTCAGAAACACTAGTTGAATAAGTGAATACTGATGATTTGTTTATTATATGTTTTGTTATCAGCTATGGACATTGAAAATCTTCCAAACTACTACTGACCCATGACTGCTATATTGATGTCTCCCAGAGTAAGGTTTTCAGTGTTGTGTTTTCCACATCAAGGAGATATTCAGGGAGAGGAGAGGGGAAAGGCAGACAACTATACTTGAACAATAATAACATTTTTAAAAAGGAGGGATATCATGAGCATGCTTTTCAAATTTCAGATGCCACAGTATTCAAAACTAATACATTGGATTACATAATTAAAATCCAAAATATTGAGTCAGAATTAAAATGTAATATTTTATTTTATTTTTCCACAAATCAACTTTATTGAACTGTACATACAAAAGACTCACCCAGTTAAAGTGTACAGTTTGATTAGTTTTGACAAATGTATGTACCAGGGAAACTACCACCATAATCAAGATACAGAGCATTCCTATTACTTCTAAATGTTTTTTTAAATTTTTTATTTTAGTTGTTGTTCAAGTACAGTTTTCTGTCTTTTACTCCCATCCCAGTCCACCCACCTAGTGCTCCCCTCCTCCCTCCCATTTCCACCCCCCCTTAGTTTTTGTCCATGTGTCCTTTATATTTGTTCCTGTGACCCCTTCCCTTTTCCCCTGAAATTCCCTCCCCTCTCCCCTCTGGTTACTTCCAGCCTGTTTTCTATTTCAATGTCTTTGGTTATATTTTGCTTGCTTGTTTGGTTTGTTGCTTAGCTTCCTGTTAAAGGTGAGATCATATGGTATTTGTCTTTCACTATCTGACTTACTTCACTTAGCATCACACCTGGCCCCTGGCATCCACTCATAGGCTTTCTATCACTAAACATTAAATTTGGAAACATGTAATATTATAAAAGAATCAATAGCATGTCCTGCATTTAAATACCAAAAATTTATTTTTAAAGTTTAGAGTGAAAAGCCACATTTGATCCCAAGTCATTTGAAAACAATGTTGGATAATCCCAAATTCAGTTGGAACCCATAATATAAGTCCATTTAAAAAAAACATAAACATGAAATTTTTAGCCTACATGAAGATTATATTTATATATTTATTATTATTATTATTATTATGATTATTATTATTATTATTATTATTATTATCAAGGAGCCTAATGGTTCTAGTAAAAGCATAACCCAAAACTTTTGTGCATTCCTAGATGCCCCATGTAAAAAATTTCCACAAATTAGAAAGTGTCTGAAGAAGAACAGCCAAGATGCTGAATGCTGTGGAAATCATTTTACATGAGGAAAAATTGGGGAGGAAATGAGATATTTATCCTAAAAGATTCTTGGAGAAATATGATACAGACCTTCATATCTGAAGAAGTTGTCACGTGGAAGGAAGAACAATCAACCTGTGACATTCTAGCAGCTTCCTCAACTAGTAACTAGAAAGTTACAGGCAGGCAAGTTTTTGCTCCATATAAGGTCTACCAATGAGGCACAAATGAAACAGAACAGCTAGTAAAGAACATGCTCCCCTCACTGAAAGTATGTAAGCAGACACCATATGGCTGGCCATCTTTCAGGGATGCTGCAGGAAAAAAAAATTTTTTTTAATTTGGCACGATGTTGATCTAATGCCATTTAAGTTCCCTACCAAATCCAAGGTTTCATCTCATGCTTTGTATATATGGGGGAAGGGGCAGGTTTGAGGAGGGAGGACTGTTGGAAATATTAGAAGAGACTCACTATTTTCACTTATATATGAACTAGTTAGAATAATAATGTTGCAGAGTAGTACACCAACTAGAAAATTAGTTAAGGTTATTTTCTAATTGAAACTGAATTACTGGCAATTAGTTGCCAAAATGAGAGTCACAAATTCATTTCAAATAAAGAAAGCAAAACTAGAAATGTCCTACTTTAATTATTTTCTATACAAATTTTATTGTTAGCACACTCATGAATTTGCCCTCCCATTCCAGTAAAATGTATGTTTTCTTCTTTTTTCCTGTTCTCTCAATGTTGTAATTTTTATCATTTTATTACTGATAGAAGTAAACATTTATTTTTATTTTTAAGTTGTAAAACCATTATTATTATCCTTCCACTAATTAATTCTATCTCTGTGGTTGTGATTTGTAAAGTACTGCTTTTCTGCATCTTGATGTAAAAAAGAAACTTTTTAAACTCTTCCCTGTGATGTTAAACACAAAGTATAAAATAAATTCTGTTCACTGTCAAGATTTGTCTGTGTCAAATCTTTCTAAAGTACAATGCTTTATTAATGAAGCACTGAACATTGAACTCTCCAAAAGCCTGGTATTAAAATGACAATAATAATCCACTAGATAATGACAAACATGGGAATTAGTTTTCAGTGAGAGCAGGGGAGAGATTTATGTTCTCTTAATGGAATTTTATAGCTTCCGGTTCCTTATTGTGTCAAAGATCTGAAGAAAGGGAAACCGAATAATCATTTTAATTGACTCCAAAGAGTTTAGAAAACAATTGAGGAGGTCTGGGAATGAGTAAGAGTGGGTGGATGAGAGCAAATTTTCTTATTAAATTTGCAAGCTGAGCCCCAGAGATACAAAGGAAGCTGGGCAACAAAAACCAGAGAGCATCTTGCTCCTCACTGGTCCAACTGCAAGAAGGGGACAGTGCCAGGAAAGAGGGCTGGCAGCAAACTCAGAATTAGGAACCCATGGGATAATCTTTGTTAGGAGAAGAGAAGAAGGGATCTATCAAGGTTGTCCCTAAGGGAAATGGAGTTTGTGCCAAAACCTGCTAACAGAGTGGGGGAGGCTGGTTTTTGAAATAATAATCAAGGGATTTCTGATCAAAAGAATGTGTTTAAGAAGCTATGAGGGATGTCTTTGGGAATAAGAAGCAATGGAATAAGGAATAAGGGTCCTTCGCTATATATCTTGTTAGGAGCACAGCAAAGTTTTCAAAGGTCACATTTTATATTTATCCTTTTGCCTGTTTCATGGTCTTCATCTATATACATGATGCCACTGATTTACCTGTCAGTAAAGATACATATATGGAATCTTTACTTTTTTGGAGTTGGACTGGTCTGAGTGACATCTCAAATCGCATCCCCCTTGTGGCCAAGAACAGATATGTATGACATGACTGGCTGTATTGTTTGTTTGTTTGTTTTAATTTTATTTTTATTGTTTATGCTGTGACAGTTCTCACTTTTTCTCCCTTTCCTTACCTCCACCCAACCCTACCCTCTCCCCTTCCCAAGCCAATCCCAATGTTGTTGTCTGTGTCCATGAACTGTGTGCATAAATGTTCTTTGGTTAATCCCTTCACCTTCTTTCATCCCATCCAGCCCTCCTTCCCAGCAGCTGTCAGTCTGTTCTGTGTATCTAAGCTTCTGTTACTATTTTGTTCATTTGTTTATTGTGTTCATTAGATTCCACATATAAGTAAGATCATGTGGGGTTTTTTTTCTCTC